>JBAMYA010036404.1:0-15590 GCA_037176975.1 Arrhamphus sclerolepis | reverse complement strand
CCCCCCCCCCCCCCCCCCCCCCCCCCCCCCCCCCCCCCCCCCCCCCCCCCCCCCCCCCCCTCCCCCCCCCCCCCCACAAACATAAGGCCCGGGTTAATGGTTACTGTCGCTCCAAAACTGAAAATCTGGAAGCCTTTTCAGATGAATTGTGCAGCGGAAATCTGCGCATACTCACTTCTGTGTGACCTCTTCACAGATCAATCTGCTTGGGATTAAAAAAATAAGACACTCTGGTGTGTGTGTGTCTGTCTGTCTGTGTGTGGGGGGCTGCAATGCGTGGAAAAGAGAAACAAATGGCAGAAACCTAAAAGGAAGACGGGAACAGAGAGAACTGGAGGAAGAAAAATTGACATTTTCCTGCAGGGACGCTGAAGCTCAGAGCGGGGAGGGGGAGTTCACTCAGGGGCCACGTTTTCTGACCGATGAGGTCCACCGGCTCTGAAACCAGAGGCTGACCTCCCTCGCATACACCTACCACCACCGCGCCTGGCCCCCCCTTGACCTCCCCAGGCTGCTGGACCCTCCGCTCTGTCGGACATTCCCAGACCTAAACTCCCCACCCCCACCCCCCACCCACCCCAATTACTGTCATTAAACAACATGAAAACAAGTAACTTCTGAGACTTCTCTGACTTCACAAAGAGAAATAAAAAACCTGGAACATTTATTTTATTTGTTTGGAAAAAAAAGCCTTCTGGCCTCTGATGGTCCTGCTGGACCTTCATGTAAACATAAGCTGCCCTCCTCACTGCCTTTCTGAAAACCTGCTCACCAGAAGGAAAGTTGAGCAAACTCATGTTTGGCAGAAGTTCTGAACCAATTTAGTCACGTCATATGTTTGCTTGTTATTTTTACAGCCCAGTAATTGGACGAGCATCTTACGCTCTTTGTTGTAAATCTCTGATTAATCAGAGAAGCAACCTGAAACCATAATGTTGGCCCCCTTGGCTCCTCCATTCTCTGCGGTAAATATGTGTCCACGTTCCATTTCACATTCATTAAGTTGTGGCCTTGGAAAAAAAGTCTGCAGGCAGGTCTGAATATTCACCCCTTTGACTTTCAGTGAAGCTCTGCTTTTCCTCAAAGATAATTAAAATCATTTCAATCATCTCTCTGTTATATCATCTGGAGTTGTTACTGGAATCATATGTGGGACTTATTGTTCCATCCTTATTTAAAACTCTCCCTGAATATCAGAGACACATCACAGTCATTTAATAATTTGAGGATTTTTTTTTCTGTGATTACAGGAGGCTTTTCACCAGGTGTGTTTCAGGCAGGTACATTGTTCTGTGCATGTATTTGTACTAGCCACTCATCCACCCTTCAACACTTATGCTTTCACTTGGCAATAACATCCACCCATTCTTTATTCATACCTGCCTCTTCCTATTCAGGGTCAAGGAGGCTTGCAATAACATTTTTTTTAAATAATATTGTTTGCAGACAGGATCATTGAGAGAAAATCTGATGTTTCAAGAGCATAATTTATGAATGGTCCTTGCCTTCTGTGGTGTCAGTGTGGAGCTGTTTTAGTTTCACCTCACCTCAAATATTGGTTTCTACAAACGTGTTCTCATTCTTGAAATTAGGAAAAAAATCATATTTATTCACATATGAACCGTCTGGAGATTCTTTGTTGAGTGACTTTGCAGTCAGATGACATCATGCAGAGAAATAAATCTAACTTGCTCATATTAAAGCACGTTTTATGTCTAACTTATTTTCCTGGAAAAGCAACAGTTATGAAGCTTTTTCAAAGATCTCACTTGATCCTTCCAGTATTTTCTGCTTTCTTTACTTTAACACTCATGATGGAAGTATTAGTACCGCCACTTTTGATATTTTCTTTCTATATTTTTGTGATCATAGTGGGCCAGCTCATTCAGGTGTTTTGGACACCAGTTCTCTGAAGGTCCTTCAACGTATTTCAGTCAGGTTGAGGTCTGGACTTTGACTAGAACATTCCAGAACCAGGACTCTGATTTAGATCTGCTGCTGTTTGGATCATTTCCTGTCAGATGACCCAGTTTCAGCGAGTCTTCTGAAAGACAAATGGACTCACATTTGTCTCCAAAGTATTTTGGTAATGAAGAGTTCATGGTCCCAAATCATGACTCCTCCACCACAGTGCTTGACAGTGGACGTGGATGTGAGGTCTTTCTGCTGGTTTCCTCCCAACATGGTTCTGGGTTCCACTTTGCTCTCATCTGTCCAGAGGGTGTTCTTCATGAAGTCTGCTGGTTTGTTCCGATGTAGTTTTGTAAAGCTCAGACATGCTTCAAAGTCCTTTTTAAACGGAAGAGGTTTTCTCTCCCGGAAACAAACCGTAGCAGTTCCAGTTTTCGTCTAACTGGACTCTAACATTTAACATGCTGAGTGAGGCCTGGAGGCTCTGAAATTGAGCTCTTCGGTCTTTTTTCTATTTCTCTTAGTATTAAATGGTCCAATTTGGGGGCAAATCATCCACTCATGGTGGACTGACAATTGCCTTGAACTTTCTCTTTCTTGTAAATAATCTTTCTCAGCATAGAAGCTGAACTCGGAACAGTTTGGAAATGGTTTTATATCCCTTTCTGGATTGGCTCGCAGGGGCAGTTTCCTTTCTAAAAGAATTGCTGATGTTGTTCTCACTTAGCATTGTGTTAACACACAAATAGCCAGCAAACTCAAAACATGTTTTTTTTTGTTTATTTGTTTTGTTTTTCTTTTTGTTTGTTTTGTTTTTTTAGAGGCCTGCACACCTGCTGGTGATCAGTTCATTAATGATGTGGATTAGCATCCTCTGGCTTAAACTTAACCTCTTAAATCCTGAAGGCAGTGAGGGGTACTCCTATTAATTTATTGTTTTGGTGGTCGGCTTAGATTTGTTAGATAAATAATGGTGAAAACGCGCTCTCCTCTACAGTTAAACAGCCTGAATGTTTCTGATTGAATCTGAGCTGCGAGATAACTGTGACGTAAAAACGGGTCGGACTAGTGGGAGAGACTGTTTACTGTCTGTTTGGAATTTATGTTTCAGCTGCAGCTTCACGCAGAAAGCACGCGCGCACATCCCCGACAACAGCTCCTCGAGCTCCAGAGACTGGAGGAGGCTAATGACCAGACAAATCGCCCGCGTTCCTCTTCTTCCTCCTTTTTGGCGCGGTGCGTCCGTGTTGGCCGAGAAATTTATGGTCGCGGAGTGCACGAGGAGCAAGGGAGGTCACGGTGGAGGCGCGCGTGCTGCAGGAGGAGGTCTCCGTGAGAAATATGTCCCTGTAAGTGCGTGTGTGTGTGTGTGTGTTACAGAAAGGCCCTTGGAGCCATTAAAAATAGACACGTATTAAGTATTAAAAAGCTCGAGCCAAAATAATGGCTGCCAAGTTGCAGCACGCGCGTGCACGTCTCCTGTGTAGGGTCCAGGCTGCCCGTAGAAAACCCGACGGTGTCCCGCTTGTCGGAGGTGATTCTGGGTGATTAAGCAGGTATTACATCCAGTTTGGTCATTAATAAGTCTCATAAATGTTCAGTAACTGCAGCGTCACAGGTGGATTTTTCTCAGCTGCAAGGATGACAAACACCTGAACTGCCACACGTGACCCACACACCTGTAATCCCCGGTTTAGACGCGCACGCTCTCGGTGTGATGATGCCATCAGCGCGTCGCAGCCGCTCATATCCGTTTCTGGAGTGATGAATAGTCTGCTTCGGCCTGTTTGACTAACGGCGGAGGATTCCGCCTCCACCGACCTCCCTGTTCCCTTTACTCAAACATCCAGACCACGCACGAGCACGGGCTCGCGTTAGCGCACATTTCTCAGGCCCGCGAGGGCGCCCATCAAGTCCCGGATCAGAAACAGGATTTACGCTTTATTAGGAGTCATTTTCTCAAAGGTCATACCCCGAACTCTTCAGAGATGTTAAAACATGAAAGAAAAAGAAAAAAAGTGCACAATTTATCACGATAAACTCTTTCATTTAGACGTGTTTTTCTTTTGTTTTCACATTGATGGTTTGCTTTTATGTCACGTTTTTTAAACCAGTAAATAGACTATTTCACACAAGGAGCTAAAGCACCTCTCCAGTCATGTTGAGGCTACCGGACCGGTTCTGTCCGCGTTCTTCACATCCGGGTCAGTCAGAGCCGTTTACGAGGCTCAGGGTTCCTTTCATCGATTATAGTTCTTCAAAACGTGATAATTCTTCATTCTAACAAACACTTTAACTCCGAAGGCTCATCAGCTCATGTTGCTGGGTGGAAATTAATTCTTGTCCCACATTTTAAGACCCAGTGAAGTCTTCTTTTTTTGTTTCCGCTGTCTTTAGTGTTTGCGTCTGATTTTGCGCAGACGGTGCGCCGTGCAGATGGAACCGCAGAAATCTGGTGGGTTTATCAGAGACGGCAGGAAATGACTCTCTGTGAGCTTGTAACAGTAAAGTTTTGATTTTGAAAGAGGGCTCACGAAACCCATTTTAGTTCGTTTTAAAGGCTGCTGCTGCAGATACAAACCAGTGTGAAACGCAGGAAAACAAGTTTGGGACACTTCAGCTGAGTTCAGGCTTTAGTTGTTCATCTGCAACTGAAGTGAACATGATTATGCGGCGACTTTAAATTTCAATAATATGCTTTACAGTTTGTTTCGCATCCATGTGCACATTTTTTACTTTTATTTCACAGACACATTAGCTCCATAAGGCGCGGTTTAAACAAGGTCAGGCGGGTTTCTGTCTTCAGCACCGGAACCTGCGACCTCCAGGATGATTACAGAACCGCCCCCCTCAAAAGTGCCTCTGATCTCTAAATATGATCAGTTATTGACGTGTATTTGTCCTTGAACGTATACACAGCACAACAAGACAATGACGGGGAGAGGGTTGACGAGGTCGTTTGCAAAGAAACATCTCAAAGGCCAGTTGTGCACGTCACCACAGCTGAAGATGAGCTGTCAAGAGTTTGGTGGATCAGTTTGTTTATTTATTCATTTTTTTCTTTACAGTTTCACGTCATTCAACCTTTAGTAGTAGTAGTAATAATAATAGCTAATAATATGAAGAAAAATAATAAGAATAATGTTAATGTCAGTAATGATGTGAAGGACAGTTTAATATCAGGTCCATTCTTGGCTGTAACAAAGAGACATTTTGAGTTGGTTTCTTCTCATTGAAAGCGGAGTAAATCATTAACGCAGAGGAAGAATGAAGTGTACCTGTCCTCATTCATCACGGACCCCGACCACCCCTCCGCCCCGCTGCCTTCTATTTTTACTAAATAAACCATCTTTTAACATCCATTTGATGCTAAAGACGTGATATTAATGTTTCCTGTTGGCGTCAAAATAATTCCAGGGTGAAGTTACATATCTGATGCGCTATTTCTTCTTATCTATTCTTGTATTATTTTATTTATTTTAATCTTACCCTTTGAAAAGAAACGAACTTGTAGATTATCTAAGAAGAAAATTAGTTTTCTGTTTTCTGTTGACATCTATGGAGAGGGTGCAGTCATTCCATGTGGGGTTACAACTTATTTATTGCATTTATTTGCTTCCTCCCTGAGTCGTTATGCGTAAAAGCCGCGCGCGCACCCCGTGCCAGGTTTTTTTTTGGAGGTGGCTCGTGTTGCAGGTCTCTGCTGCTAATCTGAGCTGCCGTTTCACACTGAGATTGCTGTAATTTATGGCGGTCATTAAAGACGCCATCATCGCCGCCGCAGATGTTTGATTTCCATCTCGTTGCGGTGAAAACGTGAACGGAGCGCAGCGCTGATTAGAAAGCAGCTCCGAGGAGTCCGGCCTGCGCTTTTTCTGCACCCAGAATCACAAATGAAAAGGCTCCCGACTGCTCGGTTGACAGAGGCTGCAAACCACATTTCCTTCCTGAAAACATGTTTGTGTGTGATATGATGGAGACGATGACGTCAGAAATAAACAGCTCCAGAGGAGCAGACGGGAGTTTTGGTCTTACTAATCCCTCAGCTGTAAAACAACATGTGGAGATTTTAGACGACTCTCAGGGCGGATGGAGCCAGTCACAGTCACAGATTCACGGTCACGCAGAGCTCGTGAGGCTGCCGCGGCCTGTTCTCTGACCTTGAAGTGTTCTGTCAGTCCCGCTGAAGCCTCCCAGCCTCAACCTTCCGTTTCTTTTCTCCAAGACTCCATTGTTCTGGTGGAGCTGTGGAACCGAGAGGCAGAAGGAGTTCTGGTCCTTTTGTTGCTGCCCTGCGCGGCCTCGCCACGGGGGTTTTGTCTCTCCGTCGTGTTTTCTCTCCTTCTACCTCCTTATTGTCTCTCTGTCTGCGTTTCTGGACCATTTTCTCTTTGTTTAACTGTCTGTGCTTCATATATATATATATATACATATATATATACATACATACATATACATATTTCGTTAACGGTCCTGCTTTCAGTGCTTCTTCCACTCTGTCACAGTCCTCCGAACATTAATAAATCCCAACAATAACTACTAATGCCAGCAAAACGAATAAATAACTGTACAAAAAAAGATAAGAATAAATGAACAACAGGGAGCTGCGGTTGACAGGAAAACATAAGAAAAAAAAAGAAAACGATGCTGTGCATCTTCAGTTTTATTTACGTTTTTCCATTTTTATGTGAGATCATAGACCATGGTAGATCTGCCAGGCCTTTTGTAAAAATTTGATGCAGCGTCGACGGTGTCATTTTTTTATTTTTAGAGTTGAATTCTTTTTTTAATCAATTGCTTGATAATAGTATTAGTATTATTTATTATTTCATTATTTATTTTTAACAGTGTTTCTGTATTTTTCCTGTTTTTTATTTTCATTTCTATACATCCGTTTTACTTTATTTTCTGCTTTTAAATGATGAAATATTTCGTTTCCGTCAGGAAGTGCTGATGCGACCATAAACTCGCGTGTCACCATCGAATATTTCCTGTTCGCGGAAACAGATCCACTCCAACATCATCTGAGACGGAACCTCGCGTGAAATCTTCCCAGTTCAGCTGAGTGACTGAGTGAAAAGAAATCCAAACAGAATACTGACACTTAATCTTTAATCTGTGCGTGTCTAGCGCGCGACCACGAGACTTAAAAGACCAAAAAGTGAACAAGAGTGTTTTCCTTTTGTTTCCACGATGCTCCTGAATTCATGCACGAGCTCACGCACGGAGTCCGGGTGCATCCCAAGACCCCAGAGTCTGAAGCACCCCCATCTCACCCCCAGACCCCAGGGGTCACGTGATTCCTCATGTAATGAATGCGGAGGCTGCAAAGCAGATATGTGCTCGTCAGGAATGAAGCTGCTGCTGTGCGTGTGCACGCGCGCCTGACGTGGAAAATTCAACTGTCCTTAAAGCATACACACACACACACACACGAGCCCCCCCACCCCTATAGCAGTAGAGAGGGGGGTGAGAGAAAAAAAGAGAGAGAGCGCGGGGGGAGAAGAGGAGACAGCGGCAGACAGAGAGGAGGAGAAAACTGAGAAGGAGGCTGCAATAAAACTAATTTCCACGAGTGTGCGTGGTCGCTGTGGACGCCGTGAGTATTGCGGAAGGAAGGGGACTGCACAGGGGGGAGCCACACTTGTTCTTCCGCCTCTTCCACGCCGCCCTGGTCCCACTCCCCGACTCGTTTCCACGCCGTGGTAAATATCCGGAATGTTCGTGTTTCTCCGTGTTTTCTCGTGCTGCATGTTGCTGTCGTGTTGTTTACACATCACCCCACCCACCCATCATCGCCAGCAGCCGCTGTGGAAGAGCTGGAGTGGCGCATCCGCGCGCCTGCAGCCCGGGAGGAGCGTGCACGGCGCCGGTGGCTGTCTGTTTTCAGAAGCACTGATATTGTCCTCCATCTTCCTCCCATCAGCTCACGTCGGCCTCCACGTCTCTCTCCTGCTGTCCATCCCTCCCTCTCCCCTCTCTCTCGCGCTCTTCTCTCCCACTTCCCGTGATTTATGGTGAGGCTGCGTGTCAGCGCGCGGCCGCTGCTGCCATTGTGCGTTTGTGACTGAGCGCAGTTGTTTACGGCGCTGCCCGCGATAAATCAGAGCTGTGGGGAGACGGAGGGGGGAGAGCGGCTGTGGACGGACTGGGGCCGGTGTCCCCCACCTCCCCCCTCAGGTGTCACTGCCCCGCTTCTGTCCTCCAACTTCAGCGGTTCTTACTCCCCGTTATTACCTTTTTCCTCCTCAGAGTGACAGAACCTGCAGAGCTGCTGGATCACTGAGGCGGACAATTACCGGGACTTTGGTGTAAAAGCGGTTCATCGGGAATGCCACGAAACTTCATAGCAGTGAATATGTCCGCTAAATTGAGGCCCTACTTTTAGTAGAAACTGTCATTAAACGTGCTGTTGGCTGCTCCAGAGAGGGTTGATGTACACTTTATAAACCCTCTAAATGACCTCACACCGCAGCTGATCTTTCTGCTGCTGATAGTTTTTTATCAGAACTGATCAGAAACCCAGACTCTAAACCAACTCTGGGTTCATGAAAGCGTTTCTCTTTCCTCCTTCCCTGATTTTCCCCCCAGTGTGTTTTCTTTGGAAGTCTGCTGGAATGGAGCTGCTCTCCATTCCTCATGTCAGCACTCAGCATCTCTGCTTTTGCTCAAATCCTTCTCTGGGAATCAGGGCAACTTCCTCTGAAAACCTGGAGAAGAAAATAAGAAGCAGAGAAAGGCAGAACTGTTCTTAGCTTCCCATGTAGCTCACACCAGATTTGGTTTCTGCTAAGGAATCAAATCCAGTCATAGATATTGCGAGTTGGCTCCATTTTTTTTCTTTTTTAAACCCTCTGTCATTGAGAGTAGGTGTCGAGGTGGGGGTGGGTGGGGGGTGGTGGTGGTGTTGGGGGGGGGTAGTTGGGAGTGGGTAGAGTAAACATAATTTCATCGGCTAATCTCATAACTGTCTGTAGGACCTGATGTCTGTGGTGTTTTGGTGAGAAAGCAGCTGGTGACAAGGGAAATAAGAACAGCAGAGCAGCAACGTTTCATCAAATATTTTCTTTTTTTTTATTGCAAAGTTTCACACCTGCATCATCATCATCACCATCATCATCATCACCATCATCATTCTCATAATTTTATTATTATTATTATTATTATTATTATTATTATTATTATTATTATTATTATTATTATTATTATTATCATTGTTGTTGTAATTATTATTAAGTTCATGAAGTTCACATCAAATATTTGTATTTTAAATGTAGACAAACAGTAGACAAAAGTTTCACATCTGCAGCATCATCGCCACCATCATTTAATTAATTATTTTTTTTAATTATAGTTTTTAAAATTTTATTGTTGTAATGATGCATCTCATGGATGGACAGAAGCTCTTCTCGTGTCGGGTTCTACCTCAGAAATCTCGCGCTCATCCTCATGTCAGTGGTTTGGGGTAAAAACCGAGCTGATGGCATTTCTTTCCTCCCAATATCATTTACATTTTCATTCATTTCTTTGGAACTGGGTTGGTGTTTTCGTGTTTGTAGCCCCCCCCCTCCTGCCTCGGACCTGAACTCAGGACGCAGATCTCTGCTGACCTGCTGCACACTCGTCAAAACTGACGTTCCTGAGCTGCTGAGTTAAAATGGAGTGCAGGAGCGCGCGGGTTATCTCAGCTTATCACGGGCAGATAGCTGCCGATCAAACACAGCTGGAATAGTTCAAATATTTGAATCTGAGCTCTCGAGCTTTCCACGGTGCTTCCACTAGTGAGGCCTGACCGTCTCTGCAAACACAGCTCTGCTTCTGCCCAAGCGTCACGTTAAATTATTAAACAACTGGCTGGTGAACGCCTTCGAGCGCGCGCACTTCTATTGTGACATAACAAACTGAAATAATGGAGACAGAAATTAATGTTTATCCAGAGACTGCTGCAGGACAAAGCTGGAGTGGTCAGCTCGCTGTGACATCAACAGAATAAAGGAGGTGGTTGGAATCACTCCGCTCTGGGGTCTTTGCGCACGCGAAGAAAGAAAAACGCTCAGATTTCTGTGGTAAATGCGATATCTGTTAAGGCTGGATTTAAAATCTAGCCCAGCATATGAAATCTTTTCTACCAGGACGAGTTATTACCTCGCGCGTGCCCCTTTCCCCCGCCGAGGATGTTTCCAGTCGTCGCTGTAGCTTTTATTTTCTTAAAACCAGACTGCATTTTCTACATTATATGTCGGTTTTAAAGTCGGTTTTTTGCATCTGAGACAGTCACAGCCAAGGTCTGAAAGTACGAGCAGGACCGCCTGTGATGGACAGGCTTGACAGCGAGCAGACACTCGGACGATCCTCCGCACGAGGAACATCTTCCCACTCACGGCTCAAACTGGCAGCCATATTGTCCTTTTCTGTGTTCTTTTCCCACGCAGGAACGTTTGAAAGACAGAGAGCAGCCACGCGGGGAAATCACAGGAAACCTCTGTTTCTTAAAAACAGATGAATAAAGTGGAAATGAAATTAAATGAAAAATAAATAAAATTTAAAAATGCGGCATTTTAAATGAATTAAATAGAAACTTGAAGCAGCCAAGAAAAAAATGTAAATACGCGTTATTGTTGACATAGCAGAGCACACAAAACAATGCAGAAAGAGACAAAAAGAACAGGAAAAGCGACCTTAAATCTCAAGCTTGTAACAGACATTTTTAAATCATTAAATATTTGTTGTTTTTGACTTTGTAATTCAGTTTATATTTGCATCATATTCCATATCTGTATTTGGGTCCGTTTGCAAAAAGTTAGAAAAGAAACAGTAGGCTAAATCAATTTTTTAAAAAGCCCTAACAGCAGACTGAAAATATATCATAAATCGAAAAGATTAGTTCGTAGTGCTGGGAGGAGGCCTAAAGCTAAGGGTGAAAAAAGAAGGAGAGATAGAAACTCCTGGGAGCGATTTAAAATTTACTTTTTTTTTTCACCGTCGCCTCCGAACGCGAAAAAAAGATTTAAATTTAATTTCTCACTTATATACAACGTGAAGAAGAAATAAAGCTGGAAGTGTGACAATAGCTGGGTTGGAGCAGACATTTTTTTCACGACAGACAAACATAAATCAGCGCGCGGCGCGCTCTCGTAAATCTGAAGCTCCTTAAGTTAACAAGCCGACGATTTAAGAGCAGAGAATAACGCGTCTTTAAACCTGCATAAAACATCAGCCACTACTAACATTATTATTGTTATTATTATTATTATTATTATTATTATTATTATTATTATTATTGTTGTTGTTGTTGTTGTTGTTGTTGTTCTTTTGCTTTGCTTTGACTTCTAATTGTAGCTTGGCAGGAATTTTCTTTTGCATTCATTCTCTGCAAGCAGGACACCCACCATGACCCCCCTGATTGTTCTTTCATCCTCCCAGCTTTGTTTGTGTGTGTTCATTCTAGTTCATTACCACAAATGTAGGGATAATGGCAGCAAACATTTTGTATATTCAAGGATTTTTTTTTTTTAATTTTCAGAGAATATAACTATGTGGATGAGGTGCAGCATTCCTCTCTCTTCTTTTTATCCTTTCATATTTGCACACGCTTCTTCTATTAAGTCTCCACTGTTCACCCTCCACATTATTGCCTCCAGGCACTCTAACTTGGGATCTGAACTTATTATGCCTCTCCACTTTCTGAGTTTTGGTTCACACGGCTGGTGGATGGAGAGAGAATTAGCTCCTTCTACCTGCGTCAGCTCAGGGAAGGGTTATACTGCAGACAGCTTGACGGAGGAAAGTGTAATGAGGAAGCACCGGAGGTGGCCTCCTGTACTGAAGACAGGTTCTCCCGCTCAGCCAATCAAGACCGATGTTAGTTTGGCCTCCACCGCAGCAGGTGAAAATCCACAGGAAAAGATTTATGCAAATGATTTTTTTTTCTCTGAGATCCCTCCAAGCCGTTTGTCCTCTGCCAAACTCAATCAACATTAATGCTCCATTGATCTCTTTTTGCCGCTTTCATTTCTTCCCATCTTTCTTTTGCTGGTGGCCACACTGCTTTCATACGCTTCGCTCACGAGTATTGTGCTTACCTCGCTAGACACACAAATGTTCCTTTACAGAGCGCGTTCCATGACAGTTCAGTTTTATGACAAATGGCTTTATGTGCTCCAGTTGTTGTGACTTAGAGGGCAAAGAAAAAGACATCTGACGAAGAGATTTGAAAGATGATGACAAGATGGGCTTTTTTTCTTATCCGTGAAAGGAAATAAGGTTCATTACCTGTGGGACTTTGGCAGGGGATGTCTCAGCAGTGTTCTTTCTTTTTCTCTCTTTTTTTCATTTCCCCTTCCTGCTTGTCAGAGCTGTGGTGTTGCTACATACACTCCTGTTGTTTTTTTGTTTTTTTTCTTTTAGTCACTCCGGGATTCCAGTGGCTCCAGCAGGAGCAGCCCAGGAATCAGCTGTGAGTGATGGTTGTGTCTGTCTGAGAGGATGGAGGGGTCACCAGGTCTCTCACCAGTGATGTAGACATTTTTCTCCTCAGCGCCATTGACTTTGTTTTAATTGACCTCTTTGGGAGAACTGGTCTTGGTCCTACTGTTCCAGTATTAGGACTTGGGTATTGGATATGCCCTTTCTAGTTTGTTTGTTGTGTCTCGCTGTATGCAGACTAAGCAGATGCATAGAGCCCCTGTAGCCACAAGGGGGCATCCAAACTATGAGGCCAGACTCTAAAAAATTATTTGGTTTATTTGTTGACATCAAAATAAGAGCACTTAGGTACTTCAGTGTGAAGCACTTTAATTATATCTCTAGGTATGTTTTGAGTTGAAAGGAAATTTTGAATTTATGTTGTCAAACTTGTGTTTGCTGTGAGTTTTTCTGTTCTTGCAAATGTTCAGGTTTTGAGGACAAAAAAAGTCTGACATTTCGCCTGCAAATTTGCGAGTTGATAAAGTCAAAAATTCAGTTCTGTCTTGCAAATTTTCAAGAACAATAAAGTCACAAATAGTAATTATCTTGCAAAGACAGACATTTTAAAATTTTATTTAGTTATTTAGAGTTTATAAAGTTCAGAATCTTGAGTTTTCTCTCTTTTGTGCTAGCTCAACTAGCCAGCTGGCTTTATTTTTCTAGCTCAATGAGAATGTGGAGTTTAGATTCATAAACCTCACTCGGTCTAAATGCATTACAGAGGATAATCGTTTTACAGAATAGGGGCCCCAAAGGCAACTCTTGCTCTGGGCCCCCAAAATACCAGAAACAGCCCTGTCTCTACCTTACTCCACCTACTATTCAACTCACAAATGGCAGTGGGATACCTGATAGGAGACAACAGTAAAAGTCCACAAAATATTGACATTGCCTCATCAGAATTTTCGGTTTCTTTGACCATCATTCCCACTTTCACCCCCTCCCCTCACTGAACGCTATGCTTTCTGCTCTCTATTAGTGTCTGTAATTCCCCTTGCAAGAATTTGTTTTACTTCACATCAAACCAACTTCACTGATCCCTCCGAGAGGCGATCACAGTTTAATGGCTCTAAGCCGAGGTACGACTTTGCCAGATTCCTTTTGTACCCCTTGTCGTTTCATCTCTCATTTTCTCCTCTGTGCTCTAATTCTGGACCTTGTGGCCTCATTATGCTAAACCAGACAAGAAGCACTGACATAAATAAAAATAATCTTATTTTTCACATTAGACTTCTGAGGGAAAAAACAGGCCTCAGCGCTCCGAAGGGGGGAAAGCGAACCCCTCTGAGTGATGTCCCCGAACAGGCAGATCAAACAACTCTCCTCTCGGCTTTCTTCCTATCACTCTATTTTGGTTGTCTTCTTTCATGGTGGGGAGCGGTGGCTTAAGTGGCTCAATTGGTGCTCTCTGATGGGCTCTGAAATGAAGCCCATGAGAGCCTGGGAAAAAAAAAAAATGAAAGGGTACTTCTGAGGATGTGACGCCCCACACGCCCCCTGCAGTTTGATGGCTGATCTGCGCCCGTCTGGCAAAAAAATAAGTGGATGTGAGAAGCTGGAGGAGGGAGGGCAGAGAAAATAAAGTGCACAAGGCTGACTAAGAAGAGGTCAGGAAAAAAAGAAAAAAGGTGGTGGGGGGTGGGGGGCTGAGTCATGTGGGTTGCTGGGTTGGTGCATTTACATTTCATTTCAGTCGATGAGAGTTTTATACATCTTAAATGAGCTCTCGGTGGAAGGTGGGGATGGAGACGCAAGAAATGCATAAGGCCACAGCTCCCCCATGTGGACATCTTGTGCAATGCAACTGCATGATAATGTGTAGAATCTAGTGATGTGAAGCTGTTATCATATCCATCCATCCATTATCTATACTCGCTATTTCCTGTGCAAGGTCACGGGGGCTGCTATCTATGTAACACCTTATCAAAACCCACATATGAATTTATGACCAACAAACACATTTGGCAAAGAGCTCACATCATCTTTGTTGCAAAACTTTTCTTTCTGTATGTGCAGCAATCTTCCCATACGCATGATATGAAAGACCCTATCTGTATTTTATATTTCTTTATTTTCAATCTCTTAATTGCAGCTCTCTCTTTTTTGTACCTCTGTGTAGCACAATGGGGTCTCTATTGGTTTTGTGGTGTTTTGGCATTTTATCTGTTTGCATATTTATTTTTGCCAGGAGATTTGCAAATTAAGGGAGAAGACCTGAAAAAAAAACAGGCCACCATTTTTTTGGCTCTTCTTCTCACCTATTCTTTCCTTTTTCAGCGATTCTATGCAAATCTGCTGTTCTGTTTAGGATCATTGTCCTGTTGGGTGACCGGTTTTGGCTAAGCTTTTGATTTCAAACAGATGTAAACTGTCAAAGTCATCAACACTCCAACCACCATGGTTTACAGTTGGCACAGAGTACTTGTGCTGGTATGGATGTTTGGTTTTATCCAAAGTGGTCAGAAATCTCCACTCTAGTCTTTCTGTACAAGGACTTTCTTCCAGAAGCAACTTCACCAACATCAGCCATGCTAACATTTTGAATTGGATTGGGGAAGAAAATTTCTCATGGCCACTCTTCTAAATAAATCATCCATGTGCAGGATTTGCGTAAATTCACCGTGATAAACTTAAACATCTTAACTGAGTCCTTGTGTTCTGTTTGTTTGTTTTTTCTTTTTACTGCTTGTCTGAGAATTACAAGGCGTCTCCTTGGTGTGAACTCCCCGGGACATCAACCCCTGGTAAATCAACAGCCTTTCTTCCTGTAAAATGATGGATTCAAAATTGTTTGGAAATTGCTTCATAACCCTTTCCAGATTGATGGGCAGCAACAATTGCTCCTCCAGGATAATTGTGGATGTCCTTGGCATTGTGTTAGCTCACACCTGCATGCTGCAGACCAGCAAACTGCCGTAATCTCTGCTTTTGTAGAGGTGGCCACCCACGCTTGCTCATAATCAATTAATGAATTAATCATTACATTAGCAGCACCTGGCTATTACCAACCTTTACAATCTTGCAGAAGCAGTAAGGCTGTTATTCTATTCAAACAACGGTTCTGCATTCTGTCTCAGTTTTTGTTCAAAACTAAGTCAAAATGTGTTTTCTTACGTGTGACAGAATATGTGAAGCAGTGATCCGAGGTCGTATTGGTTTAATTTTAAGGCTTTAATCATGTCCTAAACCATATATGTATGTATGTATATATA
>JBAMYA010036393.1:0-15591 GCA_037176975.1 Arrhamphus sclerolepis | reverse complement strand
AAAAAAAAAAAAAAAAAAAAAAAAAAAAAAAAAAAAAAAAAAGTATGGCCAACTCTAGGATTAGTGATCAACTCAGAGGTGAATTTAGAGTGAATCGGGATGACAAACAGGAGCAAATGGACACCCTTTTTTATTTTAAACAGATTGTTTGTAGAGCTGATGACTTAGAAAAACAATAAACTCATGAGGACAACAAGAGATTTTTGATTCTTATCAGGATGGAAAAGCTTCTAAAACCTAAAAACAAAAAAGTATTTACTCCATCAGTCAGAGTGAGGACAAATGATGAGATTTAAGTCCGCTGTTAAAGAGCCAAAAATAAACTTTTGCAATTTAGCACAAAAGGCCCCCCGGGTCCAATTTGTAGGATTTATGCACTTTAATTACAGAACACATTTCTATTTCAATTTTGTCAAAAGTTGTCCTGCAAAATGTACCAGTAGAGTTGAAATGATGTTCACTGAATAATCAAAGAAAATTGAACGACTCTAAATGTTTTCATCATTTGTACTTTCTGCAGAACATGATTAAGGCCTTCTGCTAAACTTCCAGTCTGCATAGAGGTTTTGTGTTATTTTGTGTTGATCCGTAAATCCTTAAACGTTCAGATTTGTTGGAAAGAGGCTAGGGCTAATGTTGACGCCACGCTAGGTTAACGTAATGTTGTTCACTGTATTTTTTTTAATCACCAGGAGCAGGAGTCCAGCATTTTCTTTTGTAATTTTGTGAAGCTATAAAGAGGATTTTGATTTTTAGTTGTTGCCATTTGCTTTTGAGAAGTTGCTTTCTGTTGTATTAATTGTATTTTATTTCAGTAGCATCCAACACCTCTTCTCCTTCCTTTCTTTCATCCCTTTCTTCAGCATCACTGTCATGATGTCCAGTGTATTGATATGTTATATGTTGCAAGTGAAATGCAGTTGTTGCAAGAGACCATTGTAACAGCTGTTTTGAGTGCTTTTTGCTTGATAGTAGGGACCCATTTCTAATTAAAAGTAATAAAAAATCCATTTAAATGAAACTGAAACTCATATTAAAAAAAAATAAACAAAAAAACAAAAACAAAATAAAGCAAAAACAAACAAACAACGAAAAAAATTGTGCTGCTATAACTTTATAAGTGGTCAGTCAAAGATCAAGGCGTGCGTTAGTCCATGAGGTCATAATTTAGATCAGGGAGGCACACTCAACAGCAGTACTGTGAATGGCAGCCTGCAAGGAGAAAGCCACTGCACTCCTAAAAGACCATTGCTGTCCATCTGTAATTTATTGCACTTTGGAAAAATATATTGTCAGGGGCTAGTAAAAAAAAAAAAAGAAAAAAAAGAAAATGGTGTTCCTCTTCATTTGTTAAAAGGAAAACGCTGAATTCTGTCAATGGACTTTATCCCTTTGGTGGAACATTGTGATGGTGGAATGATAGTTTTATAATGTTTTTCTTTTGAGGCCAAAGCAGCTTGTGATGGAATAATGAACCCTGAGTTAATACTCAGTTACATTTCAGGGAATGTGACATTTACAGTAAAACGGCAGGATATCTGCTGATGATTCTGGGTTATGCAGCGAGACAACAACTTATGGCACATATATTGTTTTAACAAATTAAATTAAATGAGAGGAACAGTCGAGTTAACATCAAAGGGGGGTCATTATGGAAACTGAAATAAAAAAGGTTAACAAACTTGTAGATGTAAATCATTCTCTTCAATAAATAAATTCCCAAGTACATACAACGTGTGCCGTATATATCGAATATACAGTATGTTCTTAGAGAACATCTGTGGGCAATATGAACATTACCTTCATAAAAATAACTCAGTGGCAGCTACACCAGTTCTTGGGTTGAAGACCTGTAATAAGAGTCTGTCCCAGCTGGAGTCGCCCCCACCGTCCCACCCTCAACCAGTCTGATCCTCAGCTTTAGTGTCAGGAATTTCCATATGGGATATTAAACTAACATAGTTTTGTTAAAAAAAGAAAAAAAGAAAATAAAATAGTGGCCACCAGGGATTACATGAGGACTGGAGCAGACAGGAAACAGGAGGTTGTACCACCATGAAGATCAAGTTTCTTCATCACCTCCAATATTAACTGTTACTGTTGGGGAAAGAAAAAAAAAAGAAGCACTTATAGAATTATTCTCGCTAGTTTTGGATGTCACCATCAAGCTGTAGAATCTCTTAGTTGTCTTGGTCTGCACTCTGTTGTTAAAGAATATTTGGAAAGTCTGTTCAGATCATCAGAGTCATGCAGAGGTTGGCTCTGGTGACAGGCAGCCTGTCATGCCTCTGATAAAACCCGGCTGCTCTGTATGATTATCACAGACAGATATAGTCCCCTCAGTGGCGCTCTCATGTTACTAACAGATCTCAGTTTCAGATTCCAGAATGTTGGACAGCTGAAGCTCTGACCTGGAGTCGGCTCAAAGGAAAATCACTTTCCATTCATGCTGTATCACATGTAAGCCCTCCATG
This sequence comes from Arrhamphus sclerolepis, assembly GCA_037176975.1. Taxonomy (NCBI): domain Eukaryota; kingdom Metazoa; phylum Chordata; class Actinopteri; order Beloniformes; family Hemiramphidae; genus Arrhamphus; species Arrhamphus sclerolepis. The sequence goes on along the minus strand of JBAMYA010036393.1, from coordinate 13,117 downwards.
ATCAGCTGTGCTCTTGATAAATCATTCTTTGTGGTGTCTATTTTTAATCTTCTTTTAAAAACAAAAAAAAACAACAACAACAACAAACAAATATTCCACTCAAACTTAATTGAACTGAAAGAGTTCCACCCAGTGAAAAGCATCAGTGAAGAGTTTTTCAGGCTTTGGGATGTCTCACATGCAGCAGGCAGGTGGAAGGAGAACAGCAGCAGTTTAAAAGGTGAAAGAGAAAAGGAAATCCACCCCCCTGTATCCAAGGCTAAGACCAAGCAGAGGAGCGTCCCGGTTTTGCCCAATATGGTATGGAATGCTGAGACACCTCAGCCATGTGATGTGAAGAAGCAGCAAAGTGACTTAGAGGGAGCAGGAGGTGCTGGGTTTGCTCCTCTGTTCTAGTTAAAAGATTCTCTGAACGTTTGTTTCCCATCTACGATTACAGAGCATGTTAAAATATTGCATCAGAGAGCCGAGAAGAGCTGTCTTTGAAGAATTTTTGCTTCTGGGGGTACCAGGAGACAGAATGTGAACATGAAACAATGGTGCTAATGAATTGTGACTTATTCAGAACAAAAACACTGATCTGCATTTGACTTGAGATATATTTAAACATCAATCCACAAATGATATAAATACAAATTTACGTTATTAATGGTAAGTAAAAAATATGTCCGGACTAAACTGTAGCAGTAAACCTTTTTGAGGGATTTTTAAGTACTTGCTAATTGCTTGGAGTGAAATGTAAATCCTGAACATCTCGGACAAATGAAGAATGGAAGGTGAATGCTTTGGCTCCATCTAGTGGTGGAACAAGGAACAGCGTTTTCTGTGGCGGATGATTGCTATGGATCTAAACTCTTTTAAAGATTTCCCACATACCTCCAGAGCGTAGTGTGAGCCTTCAGCATCACAGCAGGAGTGTCTTTGTCGGTGCTTTGCAGAAAAATTCAGCTCAGTTAGATTCTGATTTACATCTCTGCACCATCTCTCACCAACTGAGCATAAAAAAAAACAAAAACAAGAATTTATTTTAGACTCATTTTTGATCAACAATGATGTCAAGTGCTCTCTTTGAGAACTGAGGTCCTAAATAAGTTTCTGTTAGGGAGTTCTGGCTTTCTACATGTTTAAAAATACATACTTAACAATGTTTCATCACTTTGATGTCCAGAAATAGCTCTGGTTTGAATGATGCAAAAAGCAAGTAACATCACACTGACAAATAGCAAAGGATTCTGCTCATTACTTTGTCTATCTGGGAAATGTTAAAAAAAAAAAAAAAAAGAAGTAAAAGTTCATTTTCAGGTGATTCACATCCAAATTGATGTGAACGTTTTTACACAAAGAGCCTCTTTTTCAAATATGACAGTCAGTTCAAAATATTTATGATTCCTTGATTAGTTATTTGTATATGAATGATGTTCAAATCTCGGGATATGAATTTACTGAAGCCGGTATTTTCATCATACATGGCCAAATTAACACTATACGGAACAGAGAGTGATAAAAAGACACGGATGTCCTAAGACAACATCAGCGGTTGATGATCACGGCTCATTTATCACTGATTACCATTTTAAATAGTAAATCTCCAGTAGCACTTTGGTCACTGGTGTTTAACATCAGTGTGACAGTAAATATAGGTTTGATGTGTTTTAGTGGCCTAAAATATACCACAAAAGAAACAACAACAAAATACAATATTCTGTGAGTTAATCCAGTGATGTAATGACAAACCAGTGATGTTTGCAGAAAAGAAAACTGAAGGCAGAAAAAAAACAACCCACGGACAATAACTGCAGTAGCACAAAGGAGGAAAGTTGAACTTTGCTGATGTTTATTCACAGGTTTTAGATTTCAGGAAGTTGTTGTTTGTCAAAAAAAGCATGATAAAACACAGGTGCATATATTGTTAAGGTAATTTCATCAATTATATTTTAGTGCCTTTGGAAAGAAGGTTTTACATATTATGATCTCTTTTCATGCTTCTGTAACATAATTTGGTCAAAAATACCACAGTTAAGTGGTTAAGTGACAGGATTGTATGATATCTGATGTTTTGAGTTGCGGTGATTTCAAACACTCACATAAATGATCTCAGTCTGTAGAATTTTCTTTGTTTGCTTTTCAATTTCCCCTTTTAAGAGTTGAAATTCCTAAACTTGACTTGCCATGGACATGAATTAATTCAAATTAAAGCTAAGTTTGTGCTCTCTCTGCCTATTTTCACCACATAAACATGACTTGAATATGTTCTGGTAAAAAAGCTAAAATGACAAACGTTCTTCCCAGCATCCCCATGTTTGCTGGTTAGATTCATTTTAGATTATAATCTTAGAGTGCAGATTGTATAATCATTCACTTAAAGGAATAGTAAAGTTGACTACTTTATATTGAAATAAAATGAGCAAACGTTGTATAAGGGTTAAATCATTCATGGAAATATTTATATATTCGTATATAGTTGCTACAATATAATTTGAAAAAATACATTTGGTTTTTTTTTTCTTTGCTCCAGTTTGGATTCATAATATACCAACAAAACAAAACAAAATTATCAGTTGTTTTCTAAACTACATAATAACAGCTTATATTTGTATTTATTTATTTAGTTTAAGACTGTTTTTATGGACACAGAATAGAGAATTACAGTGAACATGTAAACTAAATGTCTTACCTCTGCAGGAGCTGTTGCTGTGAGGCAAAGCACAGGAAAAATGTGACAGGTTTGGAGACTCAGCAAGGGTTTCTAACTTGGTCTCAATGTTCCCCTCCTGTGCATGTAAAAGGAAATAAATCAAGACATGGAAATAAATAACGGATACCAGCCACAGTTTCAAATCACAGACTTCTAGTGCAGAAAACCCCAACTGGACATCTGAATAAATCTCTTCAGGTAACCTCGTCCATTTTGCTCAGTTTCAGACTGATTTCGACCATTTCTGTGGACTCTTTCAGTCCAGTCTCTTCCTCCCTGTCTTCTGTAAAACATCCCCTCAGGCTGGACCTGTCGTCTCGTATGTCTCCTTCCTCCTTCTCTCTATCTTGACCAGACAGGCTGTAGGTCTGTTGAGCCTCTTTCAGGTCTGTAAGAGTCACACCCTGCAGAATATTAACACAGCTTCACATCTGGCAAAAGGCACACGCAATATATTAAAATGTACCTTTGAGAACCACGTAACTTATACCTGTGTCGACCGGCGAGTTTGTCTGGCGTGACGGGACTTTGCTTTCCTCTGAGACTCTGCTTCTTCGTCCCTGACAGGAGTTAGATACAACCTGAAAACTCACAAATGAGTTGACATCACTGAGAGGACACAGGAGGAGGAACAAGACATGATACATTGTCATTTACAACAATTTATAATTGAAGATAGTTAATAGGAAAGCAAAGCTTCATATGTGTATATATGTACACATACAGTACATATATACACATACATATATATATATATACATATATACATAAATATAAGGCTATAGATAAACATATACATATAGCATTATTGACAGATATGGTAATTTTAAAGGCTAAAGATGATAAAAGCATCCATCCTTCCTTTTCCATATGTTGTCTGCCTTTATCTCCATGGAGATGGGTGGATGGATGGATGGATGGAGTGGGGTGGGGCTGGAGCCCATCAGAGATGTCAGTGTTGTTAAAATTAAAATATTATTATTAAACTGAAATGTATTAACCAGATCAGAATAAAGTTCAACAGTCAAACATGAGTCAGTAAAATAACCATTTTCTGCTTTAGGATGCTCTTTGTACATATGTCACCCCAATATTTAAACAAAGCAAACAAAAAAAAAAAAAAAAAAAAGAAAGAAAAACAACAAGAACAAGAAATAGATTAAAATAAAACTTGGAAATCCAGATGCTCTTAAGAGATGTAATTAATATCCACCAGCAGGCACAAAGGAAGAGCTGAGCAAGCAGCAGGGAGAGGCTCATGTTTTACCCTCAGAGCTGTTAGCCCCTCCTCTGCTACACTTTTACTGCTATTGATCTCTCAATTGTGGAGTCACCCTGACTCCTGGAAGAGATTTAACAGGCTGGTCAGCAGTGCACTTTATTTTATATGCTGAAAAACTCTGCTAGCGCACACAGGCTCAGTAGCCAAAACCAAGAATGATAGAGCACAAATAATGAAGAAGCTCACAGAAGCTTATGAGCAAGTTTTATCCAGCTTCTCTTAAATTAGAAACCAGCACAGCACTGCATATTGTAGATAGCTCTTCTTAAGCCAAATGATAAAAAGGATTTGCTCAGGGTAGCAGCTTTAAATTAACAATTACTGATGTTTATTTAGAAAAAAAAATCATCCAAGATCAAAAAGTGCTAATGCAGTTGAGGCTACAGCAACTGTACAAATGAAATGATAAGCAGGAGGGCCAGCAGCTTGGCTAGAGAGGCACCTCATCATCCTGAAATTGTGAAAATGACATTGTTGAGATGTATGCAGGAATGGAGCAGCATGACTCAGGTCCTCTGGAACTTACCTGGGAGCAAGTGCTTGCATGGTCCTTGTGGAAGGTCAGAGAACGAGGAAGATAAACACTGCAGAAGAGATGAGAGGGAGAGGCTGGAGACAATGACTCTGTAGCAGGATGAAGCGGAGAGAGAAAGAGAGAAAGAGAGAAAGAGAGAGGGAGGAAGAGGGACTTCCTGTCCGGATGATGCATTTACAATTGATTTAGGCTCTGCTGTCCACAGAGTTGCCGTGAATGCCGGCTGTTGCCGTGTTTGCACATTCAGCTCAACACTTAAGCAGAAAACATACTGGACAACAACCTCCAAGGACTGAACAAAAAAAGAAAAAATAATTATATGACTAATTTACTCTTTCAGATTGTTTCTAGTAGATTCAATGAATAGGTCAGAGAGAATAAAACTGGTGAAATTTTCTCATGAAAATATTAATATTGCTCTCCATTAACTGAAAACTATTGATATTTTCTATATAATTAAATGCAGAAAAAAAAATGCTCATAAATATGTTGCATGTCAAAACCTTGCGTAAGTATGTAAGTATGATAAGTTTATCATTGCTGTACAAGATCTTGCAATCCTTCCTGCACAAATCTTAATTCACTGTTGACTTTCTCGCAATACATCTTATTGGACCTTTTAGTGAGTGATCCACAAAGGTTCACACATTTAGGGTTAGGGTATACACACACACACACACACAATGGAGTGAGTTTTCTCACTTCCACTGGAACTGGTAGATTGCACATGGATGGAATAAAGGACAAATATATACTTGACTTGAGGAAATGTAAAATATTCAACAGGAACTCTGCACACCAAGTTCATTGTCTATCTACTCAGACAAGAACACATAAAAGAAACCACAATGCTGAAATGACACTTTTGCAATTTTACATCACAATGTCAAGAACAAGGTCATTTTGGGGTATTACTTTTGGGTATCGTTTGGTCAGTGATTCCTACTGAAAAAAAAAACTTCCAAGAAGATCATTTCAACTTAATTAAAAACAGCTCAAAATGTATTTTGATTACAAAAAAACTCATAGTGAACAACATTTACTTGTGTAAACTTATTTTTAACCACATACAGCCAGTGACTCAGTTTCTGTTTTATTTCAAGTCTGAGTGATATATCTTTATATGACGTCCTTTCACAGAAATGACTTAACAACTTTGAAAATTGGTCAGAATGTTTGTGGCAGAGAACAGAGCAACTTTTGACAAAATCAGAACTGTTTTCAATCTGAAATTAATGCTGAGTAGTGTGAGAACTGACCCTACTTTCTCAGGCTTTTACCTCAGTGAAGGCGAGTAAAAACACTGATGCTCAACTATTTCATTCATCAGAAAGTGGGGTGTTTTTATAAATCAGGTGAGCATAATTTTGATTGACCATAGAGAAATCTGATCTAGACCAAATCAGTCTTGCACTCATCAAGAGCTTCACAAGGACAATCCCATGATGCTCTAGTTATGTGCATCAGTTACGTTTTGTTTTTTACCCTGCTCCATGCAATTAATGTGAAACAACAGCACATAATTAAGTATACAAAAGGGAACCAATCAAAGTTTATTTTACAAACAGGATGCAAGTTATACCAACAGAAACAACATCCTTGGCAAAATCATCACATTCAATATCAGGTGTAGCAAAAATGTAGATACACAATACATAATCATTACATCTTAACCTGGATCACAGATTTCTCTCTGGCAGAGACTCAACATCTCTTGCATTACTTGAGAATTCACATTATCATCATCGTTTTCAGAACCTCTCCAGGAAAAGCTTTTATTCGATTCGGTTCCAACACATGTTCAGCAGAGTGAAGATCTGTGGTTGTGTGGTAAGCACCCTGCAACAACATCCACACCCAGCGACAGTTTGCTACAAAATGCTTTTGCGTGACGTGAAGCTACAAAGATGCGGCACTGCAGAGTGAAGTGGTACTTCTGCTTGACCCATATGTTACCGAACCCAAGTAATTCTCTTGTGATTTTGCAAGAGTTTGGTGTGAACAGCTTACGGGCGATTGGTGTTTTGCAATGCAGTTTAGCCCTGCGATGGCTTCTCATCTATTGAGACAAATATGTCCCTGAGCTGCTTTACTGTGCTTTATGAAAGTTGAGATTAATGCATAGATCATCTTAAGTTATTAAGACCCCCTTTTTCTCCACAAAGTTTGTGTGAATGTAAAGTTTCAGAATATGGATGCAGAACCCAAGCAGTACATAAGAGTCCTTGGACATACAGACTTGACAATGCCCCAAACAAAAATCAAAGAAATCTCTAGTTTGTATGTATTGAACTAAAAATAAGAACAATAAGAAAAGAAAAATATATAAATTGCAGTATGTCATACTTTGAAGAAAAGAATTAGGAATTTCCATCATAATTTATCTCTTTTTTTTCTAACTCTACAGTTGACACTTGTGCCTTTGTAAACATCTACAACCAAATCAATGCCTGCAGCCTTCACCCCCCCCACCCGAAGCATTTCAGGCACTAATAAAAGAAAAAAAAAAAGCTTTAATGGCACCAGGACATGCATTACTTATGGCTTCAAGTGAATTCAAACAGTTCACACGTCGGCTTTTAGTTTTCCAGTTTGGTGAAGAATCTAACTTTGATAAGAAAAGTGGTTAATTATGACGAGTGGAAACTTCTCATAAGACAAGCAGTACTTCTTTGGTTTAAGGCTTCTGGGGTTGTAATTGGCAGGTAAAGCCTGACTGAGTTGTTGACTTCTGAGCCATCGGATGAGGTACAGGCTTCAGTCAGACGCCAGCACGACGCCGCTCTTCTGGCTTGAGCAACCACCTAAACAAGAAGTGATAATGCTTTCTTACAGTACGTGTCGCGTTGTAGACGGTGACAGGAGACTGAGAAAGTTCTTGTTCCCCTTGATGGATATCTCCAGCATGGAGAAAATAAATCTCCTTGTAGTGATACTTCAGCGTTTCATCTTTTACTCTGTAAAAGACAACAAGAACAAACAAATCAAAACACAAAACAAAAGCGATGGTGAGGTTTGGCAGATCATACGAGGCTGGAGGTCAAAAATCATTTGATATACAAAATAAACTATTTCAGATCAGGGATTATTATAATCATTGAATTGAATATGATTTATATCTACTGTAGCATTTTCATTAAACTTTTCATTTCTTACATTTGTCTTTTGGTGAAGCATCATCTTCTAATGATGCATCTTCCTCCTCCTCCTCCTCTTCAGTTCCTTCATCCTGTTCTTCTTCTTCCATCATATCAAGTTGCTCCTCTTCTGCTTCAGATTCCACCTCATCTTCTGCTTCATCTTTATCATGTCCTTCTACCTCCTCGTCGTCCTCTGCTGCTTCCTGGTTCTCCTCTTCAATGGCTGACTCCACCTGAACCTTCTCTTCTTCAGCGTCCTGGTTCTCCTCTTCTACACTCTGTGCCTCCTCGTCAGTGTGAGTTGTGCCCGCCTCTTCCTTTTCTGACTCCTCTTGTTTCTCCTCACCCTCCTTCACAACCTCTGGCTCCTCTTCAGGAAGCGATTCCTCAGGCTCCACAGGAGTTGCACCTTGTTCTTCACCTGCGGGGGGTACCTGTTCTTCCTCTGTGGTCTCTGCAGCAGCAGCTGCCTCTTCTTCTTCAGTTGGTGCCTCTTCCTCTTCAGTTTCTTCTTCAACAGCTGCTACTTCCTCTCCAGCTGCAGACGCTGATTCATCCTCTCCAGCTGTGGACGCTGATTCATCCTCTCCAGCTGCAGCTGCAGAAGCTGATTCGTCCTCTTCAGCTGTTCCTGCAGCAGTTACCTCTTCTCCAGCTGCTGGAGCAGCTTCTTCCTCTTCAGCTGCTCCTTCAGTAGTTGCCTCTTCCTCTTCAGTTGCTGCAGTTTCTTCTGCCTCTGCGTGCTCCAGAGGCTCAGAGGTTAGATGACTTTCTCCCACCAGCTACGATAAGGACAGAAGTGTAGTATCATTGGAAACTGGAATCTGAACACCATACTGACCCATTATCTGGGCATCCCGGCATCTCAGTGAAAGTGATGTGAAATGAGTGACATATAAAAAGAAGGCCCTGCGCTGCAAAGTGTGTTAAACTGTGGCTCCATGCCAAGCAATTAGTTCCTTCAAATTAAAAGAGAAAATCTCATTATGGTTCCCTATAGACACAAAGTGTACAGAAATAGAAAAGAGAGCATGTGCGCTGACAGGACATATGCGAGTCAGGCCTGTTTTTCCCCCATTAGAGAATATTACAATGGTTAGCAGCTTCCATGACTGATATGAGTATTTCATCAGTAATTTATCTGATTTAAACTGGATTGTGGTTGCTGACCTCTGATGAGTTCAGAGAATGTATGTATCATAGTTTAGTTTATGAATAATTTGACTTAAGCTGTAACGGTGGGTTTAAGAATGCCAGCATCATATAATAAACTTGACTACTGGTTACGTACGCTCCCGAAGTAATTATGAGGCAACTCATCAGTGACCAACAATCACGCGTGCAGGGTTGGGGTGTTTGGAGACATGGGTAACCTGCTTCTGAATGTCCTACTGCAGTCTGAGTTCAGACAGCTGACGTCTGATGCTGCACGCTTACGTACCGTATTCAGCTGCTCTTCTTCACTGGCCTGCTGCTGCTGGGACTGTTCATTCTCAAGCAACTCCCTGAAACAAAGAAGACACTTCAAAATTATTTTTCCTTTCTTTAAAGTCAACATCTTTGCTTAAATTTCTTTTTGAAGTTCTCCAACAGAGCAGAAAGTTTATCCTAGCACAACCAAACAGACTGGTATTCATACTGCTTTCTTCCAGTCTGAAAGTCTATGAGCCACGTATTTTGGTGTTGACATGAGTTTCAGAGAGCATCCCTTTTACATACAAAATACATTTCAAAGAAAACTGTGGCTTCAAACTTCGTCAACACAAAGGAAATATTTGCACAGATGGAGATAATTTCACAATGTGAATATGAAGCCTACCAACACTGGCCTGGAGCAAACAAAGCGACACAGACAGTGGCAGCCAGCAGAGCTTTCACTAAGTCAACATGGAGTTATGGGTCACAGGAGGTACGCTATTTTCTCCACAGCACTGACCTGATGGTAGCCATCTCCAGTATGCTGGCCTCCACCTGAGCCTGGTAGGTGTCCAGTTGCTCCTTCAGCCTCAGCATCTCTGCGGTCTGTCCATCCAGGGTCGTGCTAAGTGCGGCTATCTGACCATCTTTCTCCTCCAACTTTGATTCTACGTCTCCCAGGCTCCCTGCCAGAACTTCAACATTCTGGGACAATTCACCACTGACTGAGGCCAGACCTCCCACCTGCATCTTCACATCCTCAAACTCCTCGCTCTTCCCCGTCAGCATGCTCTGAAGCTGGCTCAGTTGCTCCAGAGACACTGTGGCCTGCTGCATCTCTGCCAGACGGGCTTTCATCTCAGTCTGGAGGGACAGCACCTGAACGGGCAGGTCAGACATCTTCAGCTGCTCAGCTGTAGCCAGAGCCATGCCCACCTGTTTCTGAGCCAGTGCATATGACTCCTCGAGGGCCGTCAGGCGGGTCTCCACACTCTCCGAAATTTGTTTCTGCAACAAAATACACAGAAGTGGCGTTATGTCAAGTTTTGTCTTCTGAGCTACATAATGCCAAGGAATTGACTAATCAGCACTACACTGGTCTGCCACTGAAGCCTGGACAAAGTTAAGGCAAATAATGCATAATACAGAGCAGGTTTTTATATCTAGGACTAATCACTTTTTCACTGCTGACAATACTGATGTTTGCAAGAGCTGGAGCAGCACCCTTTTTAAAAAAAAAAAAAATTATTGTGACAAGGTTTGTCCCACTTTTCTTTACAGGGCAGCTCCCATCAATCAATCAAAATCGTGGAAGAAAATATGTTCCATCTAACGAGTTTCATTTATTCTTCCCACCCATGTTCAGAGTGGAACGAAAGAAGTGCAAAAATATCAGTAATAAAATATCAGTAGTAGCTGTAATAGAAAAGAAATGAGCAAATGTACACAGATTAAAAAAAAAAAAAAATTTAATAACTTTTTCCCTTATATATTTTTTAATGTTTTTAAATTGGCCCTAAGCCTCTTTTCAGTTTGAAAACAGGCTTAAAACAGCTTTTCTACTTGATCTATTGTCCTTTTTGATCATCCACAAATAAAATTAAAAAAAACCAAAACGATGCATGCTTCCTTTCATTTCTCTTAAAATCAAAGATCTTATCAGAAAAGTATTCGTTCGTTTGTACATTTTAATAGTTGATCATAGTTAACAAAACCTTGTCAGTGATCTATGAGGGCAAAAAATAAAATGAAACTAAAATAATCACTCATTTGCTGTAATAAAGGTAACTTGTTGGGTTAATCGTGATATTGATTTGAGGTCATGTCACCCAGTTCTACACTGACTGCACCTTAAAAGGACTAAATTAATAATTCTCCTGACATTTGAGAGGGACGCTCTACAGAAATTCAGATTATTCAATTTCTCAAACAATCTCGTCAAGCAGGAAGAGAAACTGCAAACCTTGTCTTACAAGAGGTGGAGCAAGCGTAACTTTTTTTTTTTCCTTCTTCCCTTCCTGATTAATGGTGATGCGTCACTGTGATTGGTCAACAGATGCTTGGTTCCAGGCTCGGGAACTTCCTTGTGCTTTCATGTAGTATTGACATTTTTACTGACGTTTTTAGAACAACTGTACACCCAAAACCCTCTGATTCCCTTGGCATCAAACTTGTTTTCAAATAAGTCATCATACAATTTCTAGTAGGAGATTGAATCATGGTTTTGGGTTTCTTTTTTAGCCATTAGCAAAATAAACTGAAATAAAAAATGGTGACAATATACCACATTTAAAAGAATGGGAATGCATTTGTTTCATTACATATTGAATTAATTAGCTGATTATAAAGATAGTTTTAAAAAAAATCCTTGATGTTCAGCCCCATTTACACACAACATTCAGATAGTGGATCAGAATAAAACATGTTATATAAGAAATTAACAATAGGCCATTTCAACCAACCAATATATATATATATATATTATTTTATTTTAAATATCCTATAATGAATTGAGAGCACGTGCACTTGCCCTCCAGCCAAGCACATGTACTTCAGTTTCATAATCTGACTCTTTGCTCTTTTTTTTTTTTTTTAATTCAATGTCAACATGTCTTGGCACACTTATGCTTCATGGCTCCCTCAACCCCCAATGTGCTTATATTTTAAAACATACCGTGTAATTTTCCAAATGCAAATGACACATCACCTGGTGCTGAGCCTCTGAACTGGTGTTTGGTATCAAAACCAGACTAAATTTAGCTTTCGGGCTCTTCTGTCTTGTTTATTATTCATTTTGGCAGCGTTTCCTGCACAGCTCTAGATATACACTGGTCCTAGAATACAAACATGTACCCAGCACCCAGAGAAAATATCCATGGTGAAAACTTTTAAGAGGAAAAATTATTTTAAAAAGTAGCTGACCCTGTGGTTCTGGAATAATCCCCATTACAAGCACCAGCAGCTGGGTGCATGTTGGAAATAGCAGCGTTTTGTGCTCACTCCAGTGAAGCTCATGGCATTTTGAAATCTGATAGAGGCCTGCGGTTCCCATGTGTTGTGAAGCCTTTACTCATTTTTCCAAAAAGGATTTCTTGACTGATTGCAAGTGTGAGAAGAAGACATAGTTCATTCATGAAACAACCCACTAGAAAGCCAAGTGAGGTCTGCTCTGAAAGCTTAACTGCACAATGACATGAAATATTTAAGACCTTTACCTTATTTGACAGTCGCAGTTCTTCGTGAGAAGACTGCAGTTTCACGATCTTCATCTGGATGCCCATGAGGTTGTCTGTTAAGTAGGTTAAAGTTTGATGCTGCTGGAAACAGAACCAGGTGCCGGTGAAACCGCCGATCAGAAAAAGCACGACTAAAATCAGAAAGAGGGAGTAAGGATTGCCTCCAGGCCGAGCCTCCGACTCCACAACTTCGTTTTTGAAAAAGTTATCCTCATGTTTGTGGTTGCTTTTGCCTTTCCGATGCTTGGCTGTCATTTTTTTCTCTACAGAGGACACAATGTTCTAGGCAGGCGGAGAGGTGTTATCCGAAGAGCCCGGGGGGTACGAAAAAAAAAAGAAAGAAAGAAAAAAAAAAGTCAGAGTGTCGGAGAGAGCTCTGTTTTACTCCGGATGGCTCCTTGAAACGACGCCGCAGAAACCAGCGTGCGTAGACCACCTCAGCGGGACTCTGAGAAGCTGCAGCGACTTCACGCTGACACTGAGGATGAGGAGGAGGAGGAGGAGGAGGAGGCGTGGACCGCAGGTGTGTGTGAGGGTGTGTGAGTGTGTGCGCGTGTGTCTGTGTGTGTCTGTCGGGGAACGCAGAGGGGAGGCGTGAGCACGGCTGCCACTGGGACTCGGCCTCCCGTCCACTGGTGGACCACTGTGAGCTATTTATTGCCACGAAGGCCAGCCATGCACGAGGCATTACATTACATTTTTTTTTTTTTTTTCATTTTTATGTCTATCCTTCAACCATCTCAGACTGGTTTTTATCTCTCTCTCTCTCTCTCTCTCTCTCTCTCTCTCTCTCTCTCTCCCCCATCACCTTTT
>JBAMYA010036382.1:0-15591 GCA_037176975.1 Arrhamphus sclerolepis | reverse complement strand
CTTTAATGGAAATTAGATGAAAAATTGCAGTTGGAATTGTTTTTAAAAGCATTTTGTCTGCTTAACAGTACGGGTGTAATTTTTGTACTTTAGGATCTGAACAAAAAGTCACGCCATATGCACGAGCACGATCAAAATTTAATTATTGACAATGAAAATCACGTAAAATGAACTTAATGGGTAAACTAAAAATAGAAATAAAATGAAAAATAAAGAAACTTGTTTTACACATTTGCTTCCGGGGCCTTAGGTGAAAGTGCTTAATACTAGCAGGTGATTGGCTGCTTGTTAGTGTCTTCACGTCTCATTGGTCAAAGTGACACACGCCTTTCTTCATCCCGAACAAACACAACAAAACTACAAGGTCAGAATTTTTTTCGTTTTATCTTTTATAACAAATACTGTATAACATACACGACTACAAAAATGTTTATCGTAAAAAACAAAACAAAGAAAAAAAAAACAACAACACGATTTTTGCTCCCATAGCAACCACAGACTGTAGCATTTGCTGCAGCCTGTAGCGGAGGCTAACTAGCTGGGATCTCTACTTGTTGTTTTGTTGGATAATTTAGAAAACTCATCAACTCCCTTCAGGTGGTTCATATTTGTGTGGCACAAGAAACACTGTTATGTGTATTTCCTTTAACATTGTAAATGTTATTTGTTTGTTTTACTAGTCACCACATGGGACACGTAAACTAACATTGTCCTTTTTGAGTTTCATAAGTGTCGGTTGTCCAACGAGGCTATTCACATAATAGTGTCCGAGTTATGCTTATGCTTTAAGTTTACCTCTTTTTTTTAATGTTACCGAATCTTTTTTTCATTAAGTGATGTATCTTATGTAGTTGCCATTTATTAATTGATAGAGACGTTTACGCTGACTTTACCAGTATTTCAGTGCACATCGAATAACTAAATCATAAAAACTTAAAATCTTATTGAAATCACAGGTTATGTTTGTTTATGTAATCGGGTTTATTTAACCTTGTCTGACACCTTTAACATGTCAGTTCAGCACCGTCAAAAAAATACACCCCCTGACAATTCAAAAGACATACAATAAAACAAAACAAACAAACAGTTGTACTCTGTATAATGTAATTACCAAGCAGAATGCAATGACTTTTAGATCTCAAACTCAATATACCAAAAATTAAAAAGGAGACATTTGACAATTTCATGGAAAATAGTAGCTTATTTTGACATTGATGGCAGTAACATATCTTGATATCATTAAAAATGAACCAAGTGATGTTTATCATTGTTCAATTCATTTCATTTTATTTATATAGCAGCTATTTACAACAAGTCACCTCTAGGCCTGTAGCATCTCTTCTTTTAACAACTGTGTAAACGTCCTAGAAGTGAGCTGGAAGTGAGGAGACCAGTTGTTGGAGTTTTAGGAGAGGAATGTTGTCCCATTTTTGGTGCAGCTGATGCAGCATTCTAGCTGCTTTTTTTTTTTCTAACTTCAGAAGTGTTTGCGTAGTTAAATATGAAAAAAGACCAAAGTGGAGACATGGGCTGTGTTAGGTTAAAACCAAACAGAAAATCAGCAGAAACCCTTCATACCTGCTGAACTGACAGTGGTGGAAGGTCATAATTTGATCTGGTTTGCAGACACTGAATCGGTGCACCTTGTGTTAATTGAGCCAACCATAAACTACGATATATACAAAATTATTCTTGAATCAAATGTGAGTCCGGAGTCTATCTATCTATCTATCTATCTATCTACCGATCGATCAATCGATCGATAGATATAAAAAGGTGGCCTAGGTACAAGAGAATTATCGCATGCACACCAGAAAAAAAAAACAACCAAAACAAACAAAAACAAACAAGTTTGGCTTAGGTTTTGTTAAATAAATAATGGCAGAGTGTAATATGTTATCTGATGTTGTATTTGCCTTGTTTTAAGACCTGGAAAGGATCAAGTGATATTTATATTATGTCCTAAAATTTGAAACATTAAAATTGAAAGGGGATGCATTTTCTTGTTTTTTATTTTATTTTGCATTATTGTCAATAATGATATTCTAATACCTTGTAAGGATAATTTTTGTAAATATATAATATTCTAATATATATAACTATATATTACAAAGATGGAGTACTTTCTTTTTTTTGACACAGCTGTATTTGTACCTCCAGGTTATTCATGTGTGTTTGACGGAGCAACAAGCATGCTGACCGCACAGAGAGCATGTGCGGCAATGGCTGCCCGCCGCCTCTTCAGAGCTTCAGTCTCCTCCTCCCACACAGGCCAGTCTCTCATCCATACTTCAGCAACAAATCAAGACCAAGTTGAGCTGCATCCTGAGTGGTCCGGCCTGGCTAAGAAACAGCTGAAGGGAAAGAACCCAGAAGATCTCATCTGGCGCACACCCGAGGGAATCAACATCAAGCCAGTGTACACAAAGGTGGATTCAGAGGGACGGGCGGATGAATTACCAGGAGTGTTTCCATACACTAGAGGGCCCTATCCTACCATGTATACTTACAGACCTTGGACAATCAGGCAGTATGCTGGCTTTAGTACTGTGGAGGAGAGCAACAAATTTTATAAAGACAACATCAAAGGTAGTTTTTTTTCTTCTTCCTTAAACTATATTTCAGAATTGCGTTTCATATTTATATCCTTTTGTTGTCACTTTTACCTGGTGCAATAACACTTAATAGCTATTCAACCTTTCATTTACATCAAGCATTTGAAATAATAAGACTTACAATATTTATGCATCAAGTCTAAAACAAGGAAATGTACAGTACATTTTTGCTGTAGCTTATGAATAGCTTATAAATATGAGCACTCTGGAAGGATTACTAGTTGGTCTGTGCAGTTTAATCAAATTATAGTAGCAATTTCACTTTTAGGTTCCAATGATCATAAACACACTTCAGACCGAGACTCTGCTTCACTGGTAAATATTTTGTGTAGAACTTGAAGTTATTTATTGAAGTATTATCAAGGTCATGCTGGTGTTTGTGTGTTTGGGTCTTTAAGCATTTGCTTTGTTGGCCTGAGAATTTTAATTTACTCTGAAATATAGGTTTATCACGAAAATTCAACTAATTTTTTTTTGATAAGTACAGTAAGTGCAACATGTCTCTAAATTCATTTTTGAATAATTGCGATTTTGATGTTGACAGAAAAAAATGTGATTATGATTTAAAAACATTATAACATTTGAGCAATCCTAAATACTCGTATTAGCAACTGGGATCACGTTAAATAAGGTGCATGAGTAATGCCGTTAGGATTATTCTTTTTTTGCTTTGTAAATACTGGAACACTTCCACAGTTTTTGAAATTGTACCTTCTTACCAAAACATATTCAGATAGCAGTTATGAATGTGGATTTGTAAGTGAAGGTACTTTCAGCTTTAGAAAATGGTCAGGAATCTCTGCTTTATAAATACAGGAACGTGTTTAGACTGTTGACTGAAAAGCTTTCTGAAGCAGGTGTGGACTAGTGGTGTGTTATTACATCATCACTGTAGCAACGTATTCTATACTACCCGGGGTAAACAAGCACAACACTCTGAATATTATGAGTGCAGGCTTTACTTTATTTAGTTTTATTCTAGTAGGCCTGGATGTGGTGGTGTTGGTGGTCCCTCTCAGCCAGCTGGAGCTAGCCAGCCTGCTAGTACTACATATAAAATAGAGGTACAAAGATCAGTGATGTGGCACAGGTGTGTCCCTTTATATCCATTGGGGCTATTCTGCCTCACATCTCCTCCTGCAGCTGAGCAAAACCACATCTCACCACCACAATCAGATGGAGTCTGAGTGTAACATTTGTATTATGAAGCTGTTGCTGTGAGCTTGAAATATGGTATCAGATCTCTCAAAATAAATTAATCACGTCCTAATTAGATAGCTAACATAAAACAAAGGAAGAGAAAAAACTCTCAATGGCAAGATGTAAATTTTGAAGTAAAATTGCAAGGGAAATAGCAAATATGGAGTTTTAACTATTCATAAGCATCCATCATAGAAAAAGCTGATTAGCTTTTAACAAAAAAAATTAAGAGCATTTCTGCTTCAACTTTCAGTGGAAATATAACTATTTAGATCAATGGTACTCAAAAATAGGATAAAAATGTATGGAAAAGACCTGGAATGGTTCTCGATTTGAAGATTCCTTCATTTTAAATGTGTTGAAGTAATGTAAAGACACTAGGCTACATGGCTTCCAGTGGCACTGGGTCAGAATTGTTGCCTTATGATGTGACGGCAGACAGAACTGAATTGAAGTCTGGGGTTAGGGGGGTATACTGTCTGCTCTGATTCAGCTGCATGTAACAAAGCTGACTGGACAGAATCTCAGATAGACGATGACCAAAAGCATATTGAGCAAAAGTTTCTGAAGATAAAACAAACGGAATGTTCTGCCATGACTTGTGGCAGAGTCAGTGACCTGAAAATGCCTTTTCCATTGTGGGAGGCAACACTGAGAAAGACAAACAATAAAAACTTGTGGGTTCTTCACAGGTTTTATGGACTCCATGCTGTAAATGAGTTTCGACAAAGTATTTAAAAGGAACACTTTTTAATTGTTGATACATAGATAGATAGATACTTACTTACTTACTTACTTTATTCATCCCCGGGGGGAAATTCAATATTGTCTCTGGACAACAGGAAACACAAATCAAATAACCGTGAATCTAAAATGCATACAACAATATGCTTGAAGATCTTTGACAACTATAGAAAATAAAATGTGTCAGTGTCCAAATATTTCTGGGTCCAGCTGAATATGAAGATGCAGAAGAAATATTATACTATTTTTTAAGGTAGTGATAGTCAATAATAGAATCATGGTGTTTTACAGAACTAAATTATGCAGGAGTTCTGGATTTTATAGGACTGAGAGATGATGAATCTGAACTTCGCAGGTCAGACAGAAGATGTGTGAGATTTAGTTTTTCGCTTGACAAAGTATTGGACAGTGTGTTCCTGTAACATGTCAGAACCCTAAAAGAAGCTAGTTATATTTGGCTGTTACATTAACCTTCAACCTGGCAGTCATAAAATTAAATACATTTAGTATTGGGCCATTTATTTTCGTATGGGTACATTACATTTCCCAGATGAGCCAGATTCACCATGAAAGCAACACGATACTTTTAAATTCCTCAGTGATTCCCGTTCACTGTCCCCATCTCCTCATTTCTAATCCATTACCTCTTTGGTCTTTGATTTCAGCTGGTCAGCAGGGTCTTTCTGTGGCCTTTGACCTCCCGACACATCGCGGTTATGACTCCGACAACCCCAGAGTCCATGGGGATGTCGGCATGGCTGGAGTGGCTATAGACACAGTTGAGGATATGAAAATGCTCTTTGATGGAATCCCTCTGGAGAGGATGTCTGTGTCAATGACCATGAACGGAGCAGTTATTCCTGTGTTGGCAATGTTTATTGTGACTGGAGAGGAGCAGGGCGTGCCCAAAGCGAAACTAACTGGCACGATTCAGAATGATATTCTGAAAGAGTTTATGGTACGCAACACCTACATTTTTCCCCCGGAACCTTCCATGCATGCCATCGCAGACATCTTTGCATACACCTCCAAGGTACGTACCACAAGGGAAAGCCAAGTCATCTGCTGCTAAAAGCCTATTTTGTAGAATGCTCACAGTCTGTAATGCATATTATTGTTATAACTGAATTAATGTGCTCCCATGATGTTTACAGCACATGCCTAAGTTCAACTCTATATCCATCAGTGGCTACCATCTTCAGGAGGCTGGTGCTGATGCCATTTTGGAAGTAGCCTACACCATCGCAAATGGCCTGGAGTACTGCCGCACTGGTCTAAAAGCAGGTTTAACCATCGATGAATTTGCCCCGAGGTACATACCAATTTTGATTTACCATTTGGTAGCTCACATAGCTGTGCCTTATTTTGTGGTAATAAGAATATTATTAAGTTTAAATAATGATGCATAAAAAAAGATGCATCACAAACATCTTTAGTATTATTTCAAATAACACCCGAGATAATGACAGATGATAAATGAGGTATTGATATACATGTAGTTGAATAATTAGCATGTCCCTGTGAGGAACATTCTTTGCAAACCGGCAAAAACCTTGCAAAAATGGAAGGTCCACGATGCCAGCAATTAGTATGGTCTCTAGCATTACATTGGCAGATGCTTTTGTCCCAACTTAGAATAGAAGAAATACAATCAAGCCAAAGTAACATGTTAAAATTACTAATAAGTGCACTAAAATCAGCATTCAGGTGAGCGCAGCAAGGACACAATGCAAGCCTTTACAACTGAGTTCATATATGCAGGTGTGGACTCCACGATCACCTTGCCGGGCGAGTGTCATCAACTTATGTTTTATTCCGGCAGCCACGGTTCGCCAGTGTAGCTCAATGAACGGAGGTGTGACATAGGCCCTCCTGGTTTGATTAAAGACCAGACGTGCTGCCACGTTTTGGATAATTTGGGTTTTGAGTTTTCTTGCTCAAGCTGGACGGCCAGCTAGACCAGGAGGGCATTACAGTAATTGAGGTACTATATGTGATTCATGTACTGGATTCACATCAGCATCAGTATCGATGGTTAAAATGCCACAAGTGACCACATTTACTTCAAACTCTATGTTCTTAAATATCATATCTTCCATTAGAATACAAAATAACCTTTTGGTTTCTTGCTTGAGAGCATGAAGATGACAGTCAGTTCAGCTTTTCACTTTGGCAGAATTTACTCTAATACACATAGACCACTGCTGCCGTAGTCTTTTTTTGTCTGAGCCAACGACACAACAGAGAAGAATGACAGTCACATTTAAATTATTAAACCAAAACCAGACAGGTAGGACTGAATCCATGAAAAAATAGACAGATGGGAAGACTTGAGCTTGTGGCATAATTAGGATAGTTTATTATATTTGACTGGGCGTCAGCCCAGCCGTCGTGCAGACTGGAAAATTCAATCAGTAGCATCTACTTTCATCGACAGGTTGTTGCTGTCAGTTTTAGAGCCTTCATGTCAGACATTACGGTTGGGTAAGCTTGTGTCTCTTAAAAGAAAAGGCATGCTGTGCCTACTCTTAACAGCTTCCACAGAAGACGTGCTGGTGTGTGAGGTGTGTGGCTGTGTCACTGTGCTTATGATGCTTATGATTTGATGACCAGTGAAAGAAAATTAGATTCCTCAGGTGTAAATCTACTGGTCACAAGTCAAGCTGAAAATCAGCTGTTTCGTGTCACCAACGGAGCAACCAATGTCCTCCTGCTTTTATAACGTGTATTTGCAGTCTTTTCTGTCACAGCTGCTGGACCCTTTTCAGTTTTATTTTGGCATTTGTGTTCAGTAAACAACAATGAGAATTTGATTGTGGACCAACTTGACATTTTGTACCCACAAATTTCACAAAAGCATCAATTCTTTACTTTACTCTTTTGTGTCTTCAGCCTATCTCTAGAATCTTTCTGTGCAACTAATTGCTCAGATTTTCTTTCTTGACTCCACCATATCTTATCTTTGTTTAATTATAATATTTATTATCCTGCAACTGAATTAATATTGAGGTCTGTTATGCCAAGAATCCAGTGTTTGGAAGTGGCCTTATAAAAAACCCCTTAGATTTACTGGCATCGTGAAATTCATCAGCATAAACACAGAGCATCTCCCTGCAAAGCTTTATTGATTCTGTGACATTAACAAAGGCTAAGAGAGTCAAATTAAAGATAGTGGAATAGTTATCCAAGTAGCGTTTTGATTTCACATATTTATTAGTAATTTAGAAACTAGACTTAGCAAAGGAAATATGGCAAGTAGTGAAATTTTTCCCTTTATGAAAGCCTTCTACATTTTGGCTTGCCTTTTGTTATTTAAATTACCATATGTCACCATGTAATATGCCATGCATTTTTGTTCATTTGAGTTAAGAACTGAGTAGACCAGATGGTTTTTAATGCAGAAAATCTTATCTAAATAACTGTATGTTTTTCACAATTTCTACTCATTTTTCTATTTGTGTCTTGTTAGATTGTCATTCTTCTGGGGTATAGGAATGAATTTCTACATGGAAATAGCCAAACTTAGGGCAGCCAGGAGGTTATGGGCCACTCTTCTTAAAGAAAACTTCCAGCCCAAGAATGCCAAGTCTCTCCTCCTGCGAACACACTGCCAGACTTCAGGCTGGTCACTCACTGAGCAAGTAATTAAAATAGACATGTTACAGTATGAAGAGTTGACTTATTTTACACAGAATTGGATTCAGGAATTAGAAAGTCATATCTAAACTGTCAGAATGTGAAAATCAAGCCTAATAACTGATTAGAAATAGCAGCTTTGTCATATCATCTGTTTTGCTGTAGGATCCATACAACAATGTGATTCGCACAGTGATCGAAGCCATGGCCGCTGTGTTCGGGGGTACCCAGTCATTACACACCAACTCTTTTGATGAAGCTCTGGGTTTGCCCACCGTGAAGAGCGCTCGCATCGCCAGGAACACCCAGATCATCATCCAAGAAGAGTCGGGCATCCCTAAAGTCGCGGATCCCTGGGGAGGCTCACACATGATGGAAGCGCTCACTGATGATGTCTATAACACTGCTCTGAAGGTTTGTCGAAGAGGGAAAAAAAATGAAGTTGTCTGGGTGTCCATTCAAACTCAACAGAGCAGTTTATCTAGAGTCTATAAATGTTATCTTCAGATAAAGTTAGTAATGGCTTTAGTCAGTATTATAAAGGTCTATAATGTTGTTAGAAACACTGTCTTAGCCTGTTTGCTTGCTTGTTTACATTTTAATTGAGTAATTATTATAATGTTTTAAGTAAAAGCACTCCAAAAACTGATGATCATAGCCAGTGTTGTCCTTTTCATAGTTCATTACAGAAATTGAAGAAATGGGTGGCATGGCTAAAGCTGTGGCTGAGGGCATTCCAAAACTTCGTATTGAGGAATGCGCCGCACGACGACAGGCCCGCATTGACTCAGGTAATGAAGAAAACCTTTTTTTTTTCCAAATGCCTTAAAGCTTCTAATTCTTGAATCTGGCCATGTTTATCGGGATCTGGTTTTCAGTTGTGTAACATCACATCTAAGATAACCTGATTTCCAATAGTCATTGACAGCATCACACTTGCTTAATATTTTTTTTTATATCCATTTCTTACAGTTGTAAAATAACGTCAGTGTCTGAAAGCAATGCAGGGAGTTACTGAGGAATGAGTCTGCATGGGTTTTTATTAAATAATATGTCCGTTTGCAAGCCAACAGCAGGATGAATTCCTCCATGTACCCAACAATTTAGAGGATACAGAATAGTTGTCCTCCATGGACTTATCTGTTAAAGTCAGGTTTTACAAATGTTTTTGTACAGTGGAATCATGCACCAGCCCTCCTGTAGAGACTGTATCTTCCTGGATATTTTCCTGCACTGGAACAAGGATGATGTGATGTGCCTTTTTAAGCCGAACAGAACTTCTAACTTGAAAAGTTTTGTTGGTTTTCCGAACTTCGGCCTGGAGCACCACCATTCCTGACTGCCTGCAGTGCTGCAGTCTACTCCTCAGCCTACTGCTTTGAGTTCCTGTAAATGGTTTTAACACTTGGAGTGAGAGGCAGTTGGCCCGAGGAAAACATGGCTGCTAGATTTGGGATTTAGGGCTTTTTCTAAGCTTTGGAATTTGTATTTCCTGGGTTTTCTGAATATCTGTTGTGAACAACCAGCAGTTCTTGGACCACGACCTTTGAAAAAGATTCCTTCATAGTGTACCCAAATACATAAAGCACAAAATAATACTCTTGTCTTGTTTGAAATGGTGTTTTGTTTTTGACTTTATGCCACTTGAAGAAATAATGAGTGGGGTGCACAAACATTTACTTTCCCCTGTAACTTTCCCTGGAATGTAGCTTGAGCTTTGCACCTTTGCAGGGCTTTTACCTGCACAAAATTATTATTTATGGAACTTCAGACCAAGTTTTTCCATTAAAGAACTCAACAATAACGTAAAAGTAGGGTCTGAAATGTTTTTCCCCTCTCAAACTTCCAGCACTGATAAATGCTTTGGTAAAGAATATGTTTACAGAGGTTGATTTGATTGATTTTCAGCAGAAGTAGCAACATTGTTTTTAAAGGAACCACAAAAAATGGAAACCTTTATTTTAAACCTACTGGTTGACAACAATTTGCATCCATTTTCAGTTTTTTTTCCATAAGTCAAAAATAATGTAAATTCGTTTCAAAAATCCAGTTTTTGGAATGACTTACTTTTACTTCATTACTTTTTTTAAAATTTGGCAAAGAATACAGAATCATGGCTGTTGGTGGACATAAAAAAAAATCTTAATTTCCACTTAGAAATTTCCAGTTTCCATTTCATTCATGTTTTTTTTTTAAATAATGTATTATTTAGACTCGCATGGATAATTTGCCAACGATTTGTTGGAAACTCCTGGTTGGCCAGAGGTGTCTGTAATGATGTAGACGGAGACTTGTTGTCATGAATGTTGAATACCATTTCTGCTGCTTTGTGCTTTCAGGATCAGAAGTTATTGTCGGGGTGAACAAGTATCGTCTGGAAAAAGAGGAGACTGTGGACGTGCTGGCCATAGATAACACCATTGTACGCCAGAAACAGATTGAGAAACTGAAAAAGGTCAGTGCTGCACTCAACTCCATGTTTCTGTAAATCAGTGCTTGAAAAAAAATTTAACATAACTAATTTATATATAATATTGCACGGCACACAAACATTTGTGGCGTTTTTGCACGTTATAGTGTTTCACAAATGCATTTACAGTATCAACAACTCGGCAGTTTATTTTTTTTCTCATTCAAAATATGTACAGGTAAAATGAGAAAAACAGTTTGTTGAGTGTCCGTTCATTTCCGTTCATATCCTTGAAAGGTCAGGCAGGGGTGTCAAACTCTGTTTCATCCTGGGCCACATCGTCACCATGGTTACTGTTAAATGGCTGGTTATTCGTTACTTTCTCCACCAGCTATGTTGTTAAATTTAAAAAAAGGGAAAAAAAAGTCACAAAATCTCAAATTTTATGACAAATTTAATTTTTTTGACTTCTATTATAAAATTGACCTGTACTGAAATCACACATTTTTGTTGTATAATCGCAAATTAAAAAACAAACACTTTTTTCGTTAAAAAGGAAAAAGCCCGAATTTTGCAGTATCACATCTTTTTTGTCATAACAAATCACAATTGTAAAATAAAAAAAAACAAACTTGACTTTTTTGCAACGAAAACAGCTTTTCTTGTTAAATTTGCAATCTGTTTTAACAACAGACTTTTCAACCGTACAATTAAAAAAAATGTAACAAAATTGGTGACTCTTTAATTTGAAATTACACATTTTTTGTTGGAGAATATAAACTTTTGCAACATTTTGACAACATTAGAACAGTTTTAAAATTGTAATTTTTGTGTCAGTTAAACTGTGTCCTAAAATCACACATTTTTGCAATTAAAACAAGTCAAATTTACAAAAATCACAAGTTTTGACAAAAATTAGCAACTTTTTGTTGTAAAATCTTTTACAAACGTTCACTAAATAATTACTTTTCCGACATAAACCAGCTGCCCGGCGGTCTCCTGGCTGCTCGGTCGCATTGACATTTCCTCTTTGCACGCTTTCACGCACCCGCTTAAAGACTATACATCCTTCTACCTGGTACCAAAGGGACAGCTAACTTTTGCCTTGCCAGAGACAGAAGAATAACTTAAATTATTTATGGTTGCACAAACTATATATATCTGAGGGGGCAGATAACATTTCTAAGTTCTCTGTTTGTGTCACACTGTTTTGTTTCAGGTGAAGGGGAGTCGTGACCCCGAGGCAGCAAAGAAGTGTCTGGAAGCCATTGAGCAGTGTGCCCAAACCAGGGAGGGAAATCTGTTAGGCCTTGCTGTGGAGGCAGCTCGAGCCAGGTCACAACGCATATTTCTGACTTTTTGTGTGTCAAGCAGTCGTTTGGAATAATTCAAAAATTAAATTATATGTTTGCCGAGAACGGTATTTTCCTGAAGAAATTTTAGAATTACGTGTTAAATGTCATCTGTGAAATTTCTGTCTTTTCCAGCTGAACCAAATTCTTATTTTCATTATCTGATCAGTGCAACTATTCATCCGTGCTGAGATTTAGCATTCACAAGGACATTTATTAATGATTATTTTAGATTAACTTGACAGGAAAGTTACATAAAAAAAAATAAAAAAAATATCAAAAAACTATATCAAAAGCCTCAAAGTAATTTATAACCGCTGAAACTAATCAACTGGCTTTACTACCAGTTTGTTTTTATTTTTTGATTTTGCGCAATTTAATACAGATGTTTTTAAGCCATCATCTCAGTTAAACCAAAAAAAAAAAAAAGTCCACAAATAAAATAAAAATATGAGCTATAAATCTTAGCTTAACCACAACACATGAGGCTGCATTTCAGTTCAAACATATGAGAAAAATGTGAATAGCATGATATACTGCTACCGATAGCTTTATTTAACTGTGTCCTTTTTTCCTATTGTTTTACATTATTTTTCTGTTGTTTTCATCTCTTTCTTTCAGACTAGGCTACTGGAAATATGTAATCATGTTGTAAATAAGTTTAAAAAAGAAAAAAATAAACTGAGGGGGAAGTCAGTGACGTAAATCCATGCGCAAGTTGCCAGATGAACCAAAGGCATGACTGTATTGATAGCAAGGCTTCATTTGTCATCCATCACATGATTTCTGGGAGGATGACAAGCTTTTGAATGAGAGCATCCTCTGAAATTACCTCTTTTGGTCAACGCATGCTTCAGAACCTTTGTTTATCTGTCACAACTCTATAATATATCCTCAATTCATCTCAATCTCAGTGTTACTGACAGGGTCATGTTATTCATTACTGAAGTGTGAAACACATTGACAAATTTATGCTCTTCTTCTTTCTGTAGATGCACTGTTGGTGAGATCACTGATGCCATGAAAAAAGTGTTTGGTGAGCACAAGGCCAGCACCAGGATGGTGAGTGGTGCTTACCGCAGTGAGTTTGGAGAGAATGAAGAAATCGCCGTAGCCCACAACAGGTAGGAACAACCATATTCCTCTTCATGACTTTTATATAATACAGGTAGATTATATTATTAGTTGAGTCTCATATCTTTGCTTTTCTTTCCCCTCAACACCCCCCAACCCCAGGGTTACACATTTTAAGAAACATGAGGGCAGAAACCCCCGACTGCTGGTGGCAAAGATGGGGCAGGATGGCCATGACAGAGGTGCCAAAGTCATCGCCACAGGTTTTGCAGACTTGGGGTTTGATGTGGACATTGGACCACTGTTTCAGGTCAGTAGTGGTGGGTATTGGCAAGGAGTTCACGATACGACACATATGATACACTGATACACTGGTCATGATACAATTATATCATGATACATTGCGATACTAGGTATATTGCAATATGTAAAAACGTAAGTGTAAAATTAGAGCTTAAATACCAGTTGCTGTGTACAATCGGGATATATACATTGTGACCACCAGAAATGCCCTGACTCATCAAGGCAGCGAGCCATACTGTGACATCTACAGGAGTGGAGGTTGTATTTATTTTGGCTGATCTTCGCAAACCATTTAAACCATATTTTTATTTTTAGTAATCCTATGAAGCCTGTAACGATAGCAGTCCACCTGGTCCTCTATCTCTCTTGCGCGCGTTTTAAAAAATGTTTTTTTTATTATCAATAAATGCCCTGACCAGGAGACGAACAAACCAATCACATGTGAGTTAAGTCATCCCACGTGATATCTTGGCCATTTTCCAATACCAAAGTGCGCATATGTACGTATGGACTTTGTTACGTCAGAAGTATGGACTTCTGGAAGTACAGACTCCCGGAGGACGGGAGTACGGTCTTTCTACATCGGAATGGCAGCGCACTTGGTGACGTCACTGCCCAGCTCCGCTTTACAGGAAGTTTTTTTTCTAAGAGAAAACTGCGCTGAGCTGCTGAGGCTGGAGCCCAAAGAGTGCGTCAGCACAGCCGCTTCCTCCAGCAGAGCGGAACGGTGAGCTCCGGGCGCCGCAGCCCAGCCCACTGGGCTCCATTCAGAAAACCACCAATTTCAGAGGAGCGTTGATCCATTTTTTTTTTTTTTTTTTTTAACAGAATTACAAAAAGCTCTTATAGCTATTAAAAAGCATAAACACACATATAATATGAAATATATAATATATATATGAAAACCTTTTGTAAACAACTGGCTATAAAAAAAGCAGAGGGCAGGAAAAAAGACGTTGTGGTTGTGTTCTAGCGGTTGTGGACGCAGGTTGCAGTGAAATGCATTCTGGGATATTTTGCCTCACAAGTCACCACCGATGCATCCTCGATAAAATGGGTGGGGCGTTCGGACCGGACTTGGGTACTTGTGTACTTTGTATTGGAACAGTACTTCAGCTGCAACTGATGACGTATCACAAGTACACAAGTACAGAGAAGTACACATATTGGGAAACACCCCGTGACTCCTTCATGTGGTTTAGTGTGATTTCGATTGAAGTTGTCTGTAGTTGGATCAACATTAGCATAAAATCAACATCTAACTGTCCAATTAAATAAAGGAAAAACATTCTAAACATTTCAACTATATTTATTCACACTTAACATTAAATCATATAGATCAGATTTACATTAAAAAACAAACAGAAAATAAATAAAATGTTTTTTGAAACATTATGCATCATAAAAATTGATACAAAAGTAATTTGAAAAAAAAAAAAAAAAAAAAAAACTGAAGCAATAGCTTGAATATTCCATTTTAAAACTTATTTCAAAATAAATAAGTAACAGTTAAATAGTCTCTTTCTTTCCCTCTTTCACCACTCTTCCCACTTTTTTTCTTCAGTGAGAGAACTGAGCTCAAGAATATTAAAACTGGGCTGGGAGGGTTACGGTATGTCAAAGAATGTATGTGATTTCTGAATGTCAGGGACAATAATCGATTTTTGGAGACAGAAATGAAATAAAAAAATAAGTGAAATGAAAATAAGTATCATGATACATTGCCATATTGATATTTTAGCACACCCCTACAGGTCAGAGTCTCGTGCTGCTGTGACATATGCACATCTGAAAATATTTGCATGACATGTGGAGATGAGGTCCAGAAATGAGAAGTCACATCCAGAACTCATCTGCAGCTGGTGTTCGCTCATGCACTTTACAGTAGAGAGGATTCACCATGAAGGATGTGTGCTCAAATCTGGAACAACTGACTAGTGTGGACATGATGCCAGAAAAAACAACAAACACTATACAAATGTGTGTGTGTGTGTGTGTGTGTGTGTGTGTGTGTGTGTGTGTGAAGATATTTTCGTTGTTCTAAAGCTGATTTAATCTTCTGTGTCAAAGCTACGCTGTATCTACAGCATAAATTAACCTGCGCATCGTGGTGGACAACAAGTAATATGATACGTAGATGTGATTGGTTGTTTTTTTTTGTTTGTTTTTTTATTTCCTGCCGCTAGTCCTACTTTGTTATCTTCAAGTCGGGTAGAACAGCTATCAGCAGTGTCTGCAAAGACGACTGGTCTTCAGC
>JBAMYA010036352.1:0-15593 GCA_037176975.1 Arrhamphus sclerolepis | reverse complement strand
TGAGGGACATCATCTCCCCATCAACATTGTCTTTGTCCCAGACATGGTGAGGGACATATTCTCCTCCCCATCAACTTTATCTTTGTCCCAGACTGGGTGAGGGACATCATCTCCCCATCAACATTGTCTTTGTCCCAGACATGGTGAGGGACATATTCTCCTCCCCATCAACTTCATCTTTGTCCCAGACTGGGTGAGGGACATCATCTCCCCATCAGCAGTACCATCTCAGTGCCATCAGCTGCATTAAAGGTGGTGATGAAGCTTCGTACCACAGGAGATATGCAGCAGTTTCATGCTGATGATTTGGGACCATGCCAACCAACAATTTACCAAGTTGTCATGGAAACTGTAGTGCATGGACTATTTAGCTGTTACAGACACAACAATTACAGGTCCACACATCGTTACCGTTTCATCGTTCCTGTTCCCAACAGAAGCAAACCCAGTTCATCAAGAAATGGTCAGATCAACGCGGAAACTTTCTCTGAGAATATTCTATCAGAAGAAATCCGATTCAGCGATTGGTCCTTTCCTGGGGTTCTCTAACTCCGTCATCCAGGACAGCACCATGATGTGAACCAGCTCAGGATTTGGTCCTGCACGTCTCTGGACGTCAGACTCTGGATGCTGGATTCTGATCCAAGAGTCTGATCCAGAGAACAAGGACTTTGATTATGAAGTGGATGGTCCAGGTTTTGGATCATCCACTTCTCATCTTCTCTCTCCTCAATTTTTTTGGTGGAAGACGAGAGGGAAAGACGTGTCTCTGCACACAGGACAGGACAGTGTCAGACCGTTATTAAATACAGTCATTGATGCTGACTGAGGCGCCACTCCCTGGCGTGTCGTCACTTCTGGTCGGTGCTTCATAGATGCGGAAGTTATTTATAACAATTTTGTCTCAAAATATCGTTTATGGCATAATTATATATTTCTCTGGTTCTGAAAATCTAACTGTTCTATCATTAATGTACATATGCTGTATAGTGGTGTCCAAGCTGCAAGTTGTCCTTTAAGTCCATTCTCAACAGCGTTCTGAAGAGTACCTCTGAGCAGATCTGTAAATACAGGCCCAGCTCCACCAGACCTGGTCCAGCTGTTCAGGTGTGCAGCATCTCACCTTCTTCCCAGGGTCGTTCATCAGAGGAACGAGGATGACGATGATGTTGTTGTGGAAGTTGAAGTGGGGCAGAGCGACCAGCAGCTCACAGAGGCAGCGGGTGGCGACCTCAGCGAGGCCCCC
This sequence comes from Arrhamphus sclerolepis, assembly GCA_037176975.1. Classification (NCBI taxonomy): domain Eukaryota; kingdom Metazoa; phylum Chordata; class Actinopteri; order Beloniformes; family Hemiramphidae; genus Arrhamphus; species Arrhamphus sclerolepis. Next base: position 14,347 of record JBAMYA010036352.1, on the reverse strand, counting down.
ATACGACTCCAGACCCACCGCCTGACTGCGCTTCCTCTTCTTCAGCTTCCAGTCTGGTGACCAATCAGAGCACGAGTGTTGATTCATTAATTAATGATTATTTAACAAGACTGAACGTGTAAAACTGTAAATGAAGCTGCAACATCAGTAGAGCTGTTGATGTAAAATCACAGCTTTGTCACTGAACATATATACACACATATAAATACACACACACACACACATATACATACACATGTGTTTAAATACACACATATACATACACGTGTGTGTATAAATACACACATATACATACACATGTGTGTATAAATACATATACACACTCATATGTATACATATATATATATACACACACACACACATTATGTGGCCTCACATTTCAAACTTGCCAGTAGACACCTTGTCACCCTCCATGCTGAGTGTCCTGCTGAGGCCTCTGTCAGCCGTGACTGACAGATTGACGGGGGGACGCTGTTATGATTCATGCCAGTGCTGGTGGCCTCACAGCTGGGTACCTCCACCCCCACACCTGGTACCCCAACTGCCAACCAGGGCAACCAGGCCAGGCACTGACATGGAAACACTGAAATTCAAAAAAGATTATTCAAAATGGAAGGAGAATGCTGAATATGGATGTGTGAATGACTGAAGTAACTTGTAAAGTGGAACCTGCTTATAAAGAGGCCATCTGCAGGCAATGCATGAGCAGCAATTCCAAAAAGAAAAAAAAAAAGAAAAGGAAAAAGGACACAGCTGAAAGGTTGGGGAGGGGCTTTTGTAAAAATCTTTATGGTGCACATGGTTTGCACTTCTGGAAAGATTGGCATTTTGTATATCTCTTACATACGTTTTCCACTTGTGCTTAATCTTTCTCACTATAGAATGGTGGACTTCATATTATTTGTGAGATTTATTAACACATTAACATTTATTATATTGGTGTCTCTCTCTATCAAACTCTTCTCCCCAACACTGTTGACTCGTTAGCATCACTCTGAATATGTCACCATGTTCACTGCTTTGATTGCTTGTGGGGCTGTAGTGTGAGAAGCAAGCCCTATGGCTCGTTTTCAGACCCTACGAAGTGAGTCTGATCTATCAGGCCAACCACAGACATAAAAACTCTTCTCAATCACTTCTTTAACAATCCAAAAGGCAAAAACAACACAATTTAGCCAGACCAGACTGAGAGAGCACACAGCTGTGAAAAGCTTTCACAGTGGGATTCAACATACATAGAAATTCACAGAAATGTAATGAAATTTGACCTCAGAACGAAAACAATTGTGGAGGATGATCAGCGTCATATGTGCTCCTGGTTTTTCAAAGAGGGGAAGCTCATTGTCAGCTTACATCATAAAATTTGTCAGTTTATTTATACATAAATTCAGACATGAATGTGAGTGACAGGTGTTTGTTGTTTTGGTTTTTCCTTTCTCCTTTCCTTCAGTGATGTGGTGCTTGATAGTGGAGGACAGAAAAGTTAGAGCTGTGGATTTTACTCTTTTTCTGGTGTTCTCTGGTATCAAATCAAATCAAACTTTATTTATAAAGCGCTTTTCATACAAAAAGGAATGCAGCACAAAGTGCTTTACAGGTACATGTCTAAAAATTATATAATTCAAAGGTTAAAAACAGGGCCCAATCCCCCTGCCCACAAAGACACAAAAAAACACCCACTGTCCCAGATACACACAATAAACACATCCAAAATAAATAGGAAAAATGAAATAAAATAAAATATGGCTGCCATTGAGGAGACACTGGAGATTATGGTATGGCCTCTCTCTCCCTCTCCTTCCCACAAGTGATTGGGAAAGAAGTCTGTCTCACCTCCATGCTTGTTCAGGTGCTCTCTTGGCCGCTCGCTTTAGATTCCTGAACATTTTATCTGACGTGTGGGCATCAGTGAGCTACTGTCTGAACGTGGGAGACTTGAGACGCTTGTAAATTCTGCCCTCTGTTCCTTTTCAAGGAAATGGTCTGTGGACGAACTAATGAAACAGTATTAAACTGGAACAAGGAAATGGTGAAATTATGCTAAACTGAAACCAGGAAAAGCTATAAGTGTGTTTTATTTACAAGAAATGAACAATGGAAATGGTCAAGTAATTTCATCAAGAAAATACCAAGAAATGGGTTGCAGTTTGACTTTTGAAAAATCCATGATGGGACTGAGCTCCCAGTGATTAAGTGATGGTGTTTATCTCAAAATAGCCGTCAGTCAAAACAAGATTCAGCCTTTTGACTGATCCTCCAATCATCATGTGGAAGCTCAGCGTCCAGGCCAGCTCACAGCTCCATTCGTCCCAAGAGAAGCTGAGCGTCTGGGGGCGGGACTAAATCGTCACATTTATCCAAAAACTGTCGCGTTTTGAGGCAATGAAAGTCTCATTGAAGTGAATGGATGCTCAGCTTCTACGGGCAAATGCATTGATCATAGACCATATAAGAAAACGATTTCTGGAAATCGATGGCATTGATGCTTCTGAATGAACTCATCTTCGAGATGAACGTGTTCTAACACATTTGTAGTCAATGAAATGTTAACACAACTGTACATATTTGACCATTTCATTTTTGACATCTGAGGGGAACCTTGCAGTCTGAGAGAAATCACATCTGGTTGAATAACACAATATGAAGGTGCTTATTTTTGCCATAATTTTACAAGTTTGTCTTCTTTTTCTGTATTTATATTCTGACTTTGTTGAATTATGTTGGGTTGTTTCCATTTCCGGGAACATGTGTGACATTTAAACGTATGTTGTATGTTGGATGTTGTATAAAGATCTCTCTAATTTGACATATATTCTATAAAGAGATGTAAGCCACTTTGCTGCCACATGCAAGCATTAGCTTACACTAAAAACTTACATTAAATCCATCTTGTTGTTTAATCTTCCTGATCGTAACTGCTCCTTAGATGTCAAGAAAGTTAAAATAATGTATTTAACAGTTTATACTTGAACGAGCACTGTGGCTATTAATACTTGGACCACTTGACCCTCAAATACAGTTCTACTCTGTTTTGTTTTTTGTTTTTTTTGTTTTTTTTTGGTGTTTTTTGTTTTTTTTGTTTCATGTAAAATTCTAAGTCTTGATGGAATTATTTTAATGTGAAGTATATGTTAAGTTTGTTTTATGCAAACATATATTTTTGCCAAACAAGCCATTTCTTTTTACTCTACTTGTTTTTCTTTTGTTTTTGTTTTTTTTTTTTTTTTGTATTGTTTTTTTATCTAAATTTCTCTGGACGACAAAATGAAAATAGAAAATGATACCCAGCAGTGTTTATTGGGAGGAAAGCGACCATTTGAAAAGAAGAACAGAGCAAACTGTCTGCTGACTATCCAGACCTTCTGCATGCAAACGTTACCCAAAGGTCGGCACCAGCCAAGGAAGCCCGGCTGTGAGCTCATTAATTTTCAATGAGTAAAGACATGTTGGCAAATGTGAAACACGGTCACCTTGTTTACAGAGAGGAGAAGTTGGCTCCAGTTTAAGTTTTGGGTGACTTCGCCCATCAGCCGCTAATCACAGAGCAGCTGATTGTACACTGAGAGACGAGCCCTAACCCTCACACAGGCACCCGGCCAGGGGCCCAGGCTTCAGACGCTGCCAATCTAATCACCTCGTCCACATGGCGGCTCGCCTCCGCTCACCTCATCGAACACAAACACACACTTTCTCTCTCCAGAACTTGTTGTGCCCCATCTGGGAGAGAAGCCACCCATACAGCCAGACATGGCTCAGTGAAGCAGGGACCAAACCAGCACCTGCTGCCTGGCCGAGGAAGCCACAATCACAGTGTTCTGTTTCAGAGGGATTTTTTGTGATTTTCTCCCTCATGAAATGACCTTCACTCATTTTTTTTTCCCTTCATCCTGTCCTTTACCCTTCGTTTTGTTGTCCAGTTGGGCTCGTCCTTCTGGGATTTGTCCCTCACAGTTTGCTGTTTTCCTTCACTTGCTGTTATATACCCTATTAAATTTTCACTGCTGAAATACAAGCAGAATTACTACCCCTACACCTTCTTTAAAGGGAGTTTCTATCATCCAGAGGGACCATATATGATATTAAATACTGCGCTGTGGTACGTTTGTGCAAATGAGAGTTTGAAACGTGATCTAGCATTGCACTATGTCATGTATGACATTCTGAAGAGGTCATGCACGTTGCATGCTTAAATAAATAGTCATGTTGAAGATTAAAGTGTGTACATGTTTTATTTATGTGCACATGTATTATTCATCTGTGTTTGCTGTTTTTACTTTTCAACTGCTTTCTTTTGTGAATGGACCTGTGTATCTGCCTGAGATGCCATTTGAAGCTCTGTAAGCTTCAACAGGCAGAATCGGTGTGGACGAGACATGACAAACTGGGGCTCTGTATCACACTAAGCCTGAGAAAACTATTAAAATACATCAATGATGGCATGTGGAGTTAAGTGTCCCATGATGACAAAACGTGTGTGTGGACTCTCCAGAGCTAAGCACGCATCAATTCCAGCATTTAACTGAGTGTTTATCAACTCAAAGTATGTTGATGAGCAGGGGAAACAAGTAGTGGCTTTATCATAAAAAATACAAATTAAGGTGCACTTCTAGCCAAGCCAGTGCAAGCGTTAATATACATCCCAGTAGCGAGACAGCTTTTAACTGGAGTCCAACCAGTCTGTTGTTTATTTTTCTCCCTGTACAGCAGATTTTGTACAAGAAGGACATTATTCAGTCTGACCTTGTGTGTTAATCAGATCCTATAGATGAGAGACAAAAATTGTCTCAATCAAAAATCAGTTTTTCCTTTTGAGCTGCCAGTTTCACTGCATACATTATGTTCACCTACTAGATGTTTTTATTGACTTAGAAATGAGAAGCACATTGGTGGGCAGTGTATAGTTTAGTTCCAAATGGAAAAGAGTTTAACCCGATGTTTAACAAAATCGTCTTTGAAAAACAGCACAGGTCATGTCTTCCCCTCAGAACACTTGTGAGGCCCCCACTCATGACATTTGGACTAACTTTGGCCAAAATAACATTCCCCAGCACTGTAACTGAGCCATAAGTACTAAATCAGATTAGGCTCACATGCGTTTGCAGCTGTGGGATTTTGCCCACGGACACTGAGAAAGTTGAGACTCAAACCATCAACCTTCTAAGTGAAAGACAATTCCGCCTCCTCAGCTGCAGTATATTTATGCATATAGATATAGATGCATAAATATATCCATATTTGTCACAGGACCCGTGCATGCACGTGAGATCACCAGAGCTCAGTCCTGTCACTAATGTTCAGTCTGGCTACATTCAGTCCACCAGTCACATTGTCCAATTCTGAAATCATCATGATTAACTGGCATTCATAACTACAACTGGCCTGCATCCCACTTTCATGTGAATAAAAAAGCACAAATGTGAAATCAGATTTCTGTGTGCAGAATCCTTAAAATAAATCTGATATTGATAGAAAGAGTCATAACTCTTGTCTTGTAAATGTTACTTTGATAAGAGCTGACTCTTGTTTTTCATTTCACGCGTTTCCCAGCGCGTGCGTCCATCATGTCATATAATTGTCAATGAATGTTTGTGCAATTTTATGAGAAAGCAGGACCCTGTCAGCAACAATATGAGAAAATGCAGAATGCAGAATGAATAAAAATGTCAGGCATAAATTATAAGTAAAATGAGGTTTCATCTTGTTAGTTTGGGGGAAAAAAGCAATTAAGATGACCCGCAAGGACATGATGAGATGTATTCTGCACTCATGTTTTGTTGATTTTTGCTTTCTTTTTCATTCAGAGTACAACTGAGTCCTCAAATCCTGATTATTTTCCAAATGACAAGAGCCAAGCTCTTAAGCAAGAAAATAAATGGTGGGGGAAAATAGGTCAAGTAGCACTGTAAAAACTGCCACACATACTAATAATGTTTTTTTCTTTATAAAACAAAAAAAAACAAACACAGTTGTAAATAAATAACCTACTTGCTAGCCAATAATCCTGTGATTGCGACTGAGAGCTTTTAATTGGAGACTGAGCTGCAACCTCTGACCACGGTGACATCACGACTGCTGCCCTGGTCATTTTTAGCTCATTACAGCGTGAACATTTTCTGGCCACAGTGATAGTCACTACCAGTGGTCCAGGAAAAAGGTTGTGGAGGTCCTGCAAAGCCCATCATGTCACACAGCTGAGCACCAGGAAAAGAGAAGAGACACAATGGCATTTCCTAAGAAAGGAAAAACTAAAGAATTACTACGAAACAAACACCAACGCAAGCTAAATATGAAAGAAGAGTAGGATGAGTGTCATCAGATGGAAAAAACAAACAACATTTTAGAAAGTCTGATGATGATGATGTCAGTGACCAAAGTAAACCATATTACAGAATAGGCCTGTTTGAAGTTGTTAATTTCACCTTTGACTGATTAAACATCTGCTCACCTCTGTCTGTGTTGTGACTGTGCTGCTTGAAGGAACAAATCAAACCGCATAAGCTGCTGGTTCCACCTTGTGTAATACAAACTTTCTTCAACACACTTAGGTCATCTGTTTTGTAGCTTAATCAAACTTGCAAAAAGAAATAACAAAAAACTAAACAAAAAAACAAACACACATGCGTTCATATTTAAATTTAATAGAACTCATAACGTGGAATAAAAGAGTGGACCATGGACACTTACAGTCCCTCCAGTTTTATCTGAATTGTTCATCTCGTGGTTGTTAATTAATGTTATATTTCAATGTATGCTCACCCTCAGAAAGCGCTATAACCATAACATTCGTTTATAGCTGGTTGGCTGGTCTCTGAGTAACAATCCATGTCCACTCAGGCATTTGAGGAGCTTCAGGGTCCTTAGGGCAAAGTGTGGTAGTGTTACTCCTACAGCCTGTAATGTACAGCCACGTTATTCTGATGTGTCTGTTTCTGTGTTTTCAGAACAAATTAAGGGAGTGTTAAACTCATGCACTCTTGCAGTTTTCTATGTGGTCAGGCATAAATTATAAGGAAATGTCAAGTGCACAACATCTTTATTGAACAAATCTGCCTTTTACTTTTTGTTTTGTTGTTGAAAACATAATCCCATGGAGGACGTGGCATGGTTCACTTGGATTACATCTGATGCTTTTCTCACAGTCACCTGGCCAAAGAGCAGCAGTCACAGATCACACTGAGCCTGGCTCTCATTAGGAATCAGACAACACCAAGCTCATTAAAACACACCATCCTACCAGGAGCAGAATTAATGAAATCTCCAATACACATAATTAGATCTCACCAACCAACATCCATATTTGAGTTGCTGGGATTTGCTCCATTTCTTTTCACTTGTGTAAGCGTAAAACTTGTCAACTAAGTATCTGCTCTCTCTCTCTGAAAGTTACAATTTCATACACTATTTAAAAAAAAAAAAAATCACATAGAATCACAAATGCTGATAATAAGTTGAAGTATTTGATGTACAAACCATGTCCATAAAAGTTGGGATAGGACATAAAGGATGCTGAAACTGAGAAATTTCACTATTTCAGAGAACATACTAGGTTGTTTTGACTTTGATGGCAGGTACACATCCATAAACGTTTACTTTAAATTGAAATGAAAGGTAAACGTTTTTTAAAAGGGAAGAAATGGATTAAAAAAACAAAAAAACTTTTAATACCCACCTGTTTTATGTGAATACATGTAAATGGTAATAACATTCCACTTACTTTCGCTTTCTATTTGTCTAAGGCTTTCATGAATGTTCATAAATGGAGCTACCACTCAATTCTAAAACCCCTGGAAGGCGTTTCCATGACAGCAGAAAGCGCTGATATAGAGACATGCTGTGCCTCCCATGACTGGAGGGTGCAGCACGTCTCCATGGAACTGCTTCTCATCTACTATAATGGAAATTCCTCCCAGGAGTTTCAAGGTTCCACTTTTGAGGCACAAAATAATTAGATTTTGGAAATACTAATAGAAAACTAAATTAAGTGGAGTTTAATTAAAATCTATGCAGCATTTATACACATAAAATAGGTACATTCAAATTTCTGTTATTAGTGATGGATGACACTACGATGACTACGAAGCATCAAATACTCCCTCTCATTTTTTTTTTCTAAATACAATTAGAAAGTAGGTATATTAAATATTTCATTAACTAAATGGAGCTCTCTGCTTTAACAGATAAACAGACTTTTCCTCTTATTTTTTTCTTATAAATAAAAAAAGAAGTCATTTTTGTGAGTTAAATACCAGTGACTTTGTCTTTAAATGTCACATACTTGTTAGTCACACTTCTTGCTGTCCATCCTAGGTTTAGCCATTGATACAGATAAGCTAATGGGGCAACATGATATAAAGTGAAATCTTGCAGTTTTAGAGGGATGGGCAGCAGTTTTAGGTCAGGCTTGATGGATTTTCTTTTGTTCCATTATATAAGATCTGATTAATCACAAGAAACACATCAAAAAGGTTATCAAACAAAGAGAAAGACACTAAACAGCTTGTTTAATATCCCATTGTTTGGTTCTCTCTCTGTGTAACTGTTTTTTTTTCTTCCTTGAACAATTAGATATTTACTGAATTGTGACCAGTTTTACCAGCTGACTGATAAAATATGTCAGCACCAGATAGTCCATCGTGTCACATGTCATATGCTGGACAAGAGTTTTTATGGGTTGAATAGCGTTAACAGTGAATATAGCTTTTGAAAGGACATTAGTGCCAGTTAGATGCACAGCAAAAGAACCGGTCATTATTGAACAATAAAGCTAATGGAACCTTAAGGGCCTCCTATCGATCAAAGAGCTGTCACTCTCTTAGATTAATGTGATCAATAACTTAAATATAGACTGAAAAAAAAAAAAAATCCAGGCGTGCCAGTGGAATGGCACTTAATCCCCTGACTTCCTTTTTAGAGATATGTGAGATGTACCTACACCTTAATACAAAACATTTCCATTTGCTACATTGCAATGAAAGCTGCATGCTAGATTCTATTAATACCATGATTCATGGGGAGAGAGCACTTCTCTGTGAAAAGTGCTCTTTGTCTCAGGGTGGACTCAGCAAGCCGTTTAGGCTGAGTAAAATGGTTTTGATGGTGGGATAGAGGGAATGCAAGAGAACCTTTGAGAGGTAGAAGAGAAGGTAAAATGGAGAGTATGAATAGACAGAGGACAAAGAGCGGGGGTCTGAGTGGGTCAGATGAAAAGTAAGACTGTTAAAAGCGGTTTCTATTGGTGACAAATTGGTGAGAAGTGCATTGATGGAAGAAACCTGAACTTTCAGAGCTTAAGGTTTCCATGATGGAAAGGCTTGATTACTGTATACTGGGACGATGTGGCAGAAAGAACGATCACTTGACAAAAAAAAAAAAAGGCTTTTTTGTCTTCTTGTTTTTCAGTCTGCCCTCATTTGATGGGGCCACAGGGTTTTACCTCTTCTGTTTTTCCCTTCATACTTAATTATTTAATGACCTTATCATAATAATTCTGCAACAGCTTTGTATGTCACACAGGGAAGTGGGTTCCTTCAGTTTCTACATGTTTGTAGGGGTGTTTCATTGTGTTGCTGTGTTTTGTTTTCTGGGAAATCAACTGCATTGGGACCTGCACTTACATGTGCACACAGTCACCTGATTACTGACCGCTGATGAGAGGTGTGGCCTATCAACTATAAAAGTGATGCATCTCTTAATGCCAGCTGTTTCTGTTATCCACCCGCTTCTTATTTTTCAGAGAAAGAGAACAAAACCACCAAATAAAAGGAAACATTAAAACAGACTCAATAAAAATAATTTTAAAAAATGCCCACAACGGTTATTTAGCCACATAACTGACTGTATTTAGTTCATAGTTTAGTATTTACAGGCTGCGGTTGTGATGTGTCGTTCCTCAAGACAAACCGATTGTCCATCCGCATGTGTCAACTTAGCTGCATTGACAGAGATCTGAACCTCCAGTCCAGCAGAAAGTGGGCTGGTCTTTGTCAATGTTGGAGGCGGATCCAGTTGAGTCTGTGTAAAGTGTTATGTAACATTTTGCAGGTTTTCACATTGGGTCTTGTTTCAACTGAATATTTAAGTTGTGAAATTTACATATGAAGGAGATGACAATAGGATTTGAGGTTCAATGCATGTCTAGCCGACATAAACTATTCTTATTTAACTACATTGAGGTAAAACCGGATTTGAACTTCATAGGACCTTTTAAAAAAATCTTTCTAAAGACCATAAGCCACTTAAGTTGCAGACTAAAGATTTTGAAAAGACTCGGGATGTTACGGGGTCATGACTAGATAACTAAAAACAGAAAACAACAATGTACAAATTTGTTGTTGATATTATTTACATCATGGGACAGCATACGTTAAATGAGACAACGCTAGAGACTCTTGAAATGATAGGAACATAGCCTGGAATTTCTTGGGAAATTTTGGCACATCGGCACTATTCCCAGTTCTGTAAGAGATGTTTCGACTACTTTACAGATGTCATGTCAGCCATGACGGGATAAATATCTTCTTGCTTTGGAATTACACTCCACAACATTGCAAAACTACATCATGGTTGTTTGAAGGCAGAAAATTATGTAAAAATGATCCATATCTCTTGTTTGGAAACAAAACAAAATAACCAACAAACTATGAGCCAGTGATCAAAACAATACCTTACAGCCTAATATCAACCAAACTCAAACACACAGAATGTGGAAGGCAAAAGAAATGGTGATTGTGCTCTCTGTTGTTCTTGCCTCTTATGACAAAACCCTCTTCTGTTTCTTCACTGCCTCTTCAATGACATTCATAGTGATCATGTATGTTAGATAGCTTCATCTTAGTTAACGTCTGGCTAACTCCACATAGCAAATACTGTTACCATGGTTACCATGCCTATAAGTGAATATGAGTTTCTTGTCTTTCTGTGAATTTGCTTACAGATATCAGACGTTTTCTTGTCTGTTTTAGTTGTGGACATATTGTTGGTTTCACACACCATCAGGCCACACACCGTCTTACGCTGTCCTAATATATTTTAAGGCCGTGGACCAAAGCTGGGGTGTAAGAGGGATTTTCCTTGTTACAAGTTGGTCTACCGTTAAAATTATTTTAGAAATTATTTTGGGGAGGTTTCAAATTCCATCATATTGCTTTAAAAATTAAAACTTAAGAATTTGTTACACAACCTTTAACAGCAACCCCTGCCAAAATTCCAACTCTCGTCGGAATTCTTATGTACAGGTAATTTTGTCTTTTTTTTTTTTTTTCTACGTTTCACCTTTCCACCAGTTGTAGTTCATCATTTTGTTGCATCTCAACAGCTTCACCAGTCACTCATTTTCCACTGATTACTCTGAGCAAAATTAGTGGCAGCATCGTTTTTGCACTTCAGACTATTTTCTAAATAAAGCTACAGATTCAGATTCATTCTTTGTTGTTTCAGGGGGAAATTTTCAAAGTCTGTACCATCCTTAACACAAAACATTCTATATAAAAATGATTTAACATAACAGACAAAAAAACAAAAAAACAAAAAACGTAACAACTCCAATACTTAACACAGACAATACACTGTTATCTTTTACACAGGTCAGTCAAAACAGTTAAGACAGATGGAATGAAGCTTTTTATAGGGTATCTGTTTGTGTCTGATACCAGAGAGGAGTACGAAGTATGAATTTAAAGAATGACAGTCCTGCGCTGTGGTTTATGCTTTGTGCAGTGTCAGCCGGGGCTGGTAAAGTGGGAGTGGGAAAGTAATTAATTTTGACAAAATATCAGTGATTTTAATTGAGGCTCTTACTGTTGTTGATGGGAAGCAAGCAGCAAGTAGAAAGTTCAAAACAGAAGGTTAACAGGTAGGCTTTCACTGAGAGGCACTCAACTGTATGGATAACTGTATGGATTAGGTTTCAGGTGATTATGCATGTCTGTGGTATGTTGGTTGAACTTAAATGAATGGTTTCTATTTACATATTAATGGTTTGTATCTACATATATGTACAGGAAAAATGAGATCAGGGGTCAAACCAGAGCCAATGTACAAGGAGCAGCAAAACTGAGGAGCAGGACTTTAATAATTATAGCATATGGAAAGCAAAAAACCCAGAAAATGAACAAAACAAAGCCCTTGAGACCATGGCAGCACAAACAAACAGAAATAGTGAAATGTGGGTTTAGCAAAATATCACAGTTTTTCTCCATTGGTTTGGCTCATTTCTTGAAACAGAAATGACATTCTCAAAACTCTAAGATCATTTGGCAAAACAGTCCTACAGTTCAGCACAACACCATGGCTCACTTACAAAAGCTCATGTCTCTCCCAGAACTGTTCACTCATGCTTCAAAACCAAATACCTATCCCATACAAAGAATCCGTCTCTGCTTTGGCTCACTTCTTGAAACAGACTGGATTTTCTCAACACTCTTGGTGCTTTTGCCAAAATAACCTTAATGGTTCAGCACAAAACCATGGTTCATCTGCAAAAGCTCATATCTCCCCCAGAACAGTTCACTCATGTGTCAAATTCCTTTCTCATAATAGTCAGTGCCCCCACATGCATTGTCCCGTTGGCATTGTGTGAGCACAGCAAGTCAAAATGTTTAGATGTTTTAGGACCACTGAAGTATCCCTCATGTCCACCTCTCAGATGTAGTCCTGTCTACTGTACTAGTTTTTGTTTTGTTTTTTTGGTCTGGCTAACAGAATACAACTCTGTATAAAACTGAAAAAAAAAATAAAATAAATAAATAAATAAAAGGATTTTATAGTAAGAGTAGCCTTCAAGGTTTTCCATCACACATTGCACTCATACTGCCAAGGAAATTGTAATCATTATTATTCACAAACCTAAAGTAACTTCCAAAACATCATAGGAAAATGCATACAGCATAATATACTCTAATGTAAACACATAAATAAAAAAAAACAAACAAGGAAGATTATATGTAGCCTACAGTGCTGTAAATAAAACTTCCCTGGCCACCGTCCTCGTCCTCCTGGCCGTCCACACCTTGCTGTCTTTCTGACCACAGATTCTTGTCCACATCAGTGTATATTCTCCCTTGTGATGCAACAAGGGAAAAAAACAACATGCATGCCGCAACCATCCCTACGCTGATCTCCTGTAATATCTTAACACGCAGCATCCATTGCATGAAACAGGGAGCTCTGATTGAGCCTGATGCTCATACACTCTCCACCTCCAATTGGAGAAAAACACCTCAGTAGCACCAGGGAGAATGTCTTCTTGGGTATGAGTTTTTGTTGTTGTATTCACCTTGGACACATGCAGGCTTATTTCAGAACAACTGATGTGGTGGGTAGGTGCCAGCCACCATGATGTAATGTTGAATAGATGTGCATCAGTTCAAGGGTTGTATACTTCGGAGGAAATGGTCTGGAAAGGTGTGTCCTAGGAAGGATACAAATGTCAAACTAAGCACTGGTGAAATGAGACATCTAGCCTCCAAAGAATTTCCCATTTACTGTATGTCACCAGCACTAGCAGAGCTGCCATCCATCCTTAAAGTGGAGCCTGAAACTTTCATTTCACTTGGGCTTTTATTTTATAGCCAATAATGAAAAGAAATACCGTCACTTTACGACTGGTGCCGACATTTGATTTATCTGAGGCTGAGAGAGCCAAGTCTGCCAACTAGGCAATGAATCTTGGGATATGCTAGGCCATGAAGGATGCACCTGTTGCAGCCCCCTCAGTCTGCAAAAAGAAGGATGTATTTGAAGAGTGTTTTCAGAGGATCCTTTGAAATAAGTCGGAATATATTGTGCTGCTGTGACAAAATCAGACTTCAAATGGAGCTTTTGATAAATACAACCCCTGAATTGACACATAACCCAAATTTTTCACTGCACTACTGACAGTTTCTGGAAGCAAAGGGATGGCTAGCTTTCATGGATGACTTGTAATTTTATTCATTATTTGGAAATATGTGCTGATATGTGCTAAAAATTTGACAAACAACTGGCTTTTGGAGAAACTTGAGGACATGATGATTAGACTAGATCAAATAACAGATCTCATAAATAACTCAACATCAAGTAATGTCATTAACGCATTCATTAATCACCAAATTATCATTGCCAAAATATTTACAGTGCATGTAAACACAAATGTATATGCACTATGCATAAAGCTAAGCATCTATCTATCTATCTATCTATGTATGTATATACATATATATATGCATGCATACATGCATATATATGTATATATATATATATATATATACATATACACACACACACACACACACACACACACACACACACACACACACCCCCAAACGCGTACACACAGATATAACAGGAGCCAGGAAGAGAATTAAAGAGG
>JBAMYA010036301.1:0-15597 GCA_037176975.1 Arrhamphus sclerolepis | reverse complement strand
CCGATCTCCCCCGCCTAAGCCCATCACAAATGTCCAGGACCTGCAGCTCTTCTCTGCCTCTCACCACCAAGTGGCAGAACTTAGAAACTGGCATAATGACTGGCTGCACCATATCTCCTCCAGCATTCACTATTCACTCATTTTATTTTTCTTAGCAAATCTTCACCTGTGACTCGGTGACGCCCTTCATGCCCTTTGTGCTGAACTTCAGCGCATCCTCCCTGGTTGCAAAGTGAGCTTCTCTCAGGCACAACTGGGTGTTAAAAATCCCAGCCAACGCTAATCCTGGAAATATCGGAGACTGCTGAGCGCTGCAGCCTCCACTGGATGTAGATCAGGAGGAAAGACCTCAATTAGGCCCCAAGAAGTTCAGGACACACACTTAGGTCTGATCAGCAGGTGGACCTGCTTCAGCAGAGGGTGTTTTGTGAGCAAAAGGCTGAAACACCCCGAGATGCCGATGAACACAACTAAAAATACGTTTCTGGTTTCTACTGGCGCAGGTCACCTGGGGCTGATCTTGCACGGATGACCTTCAAAAGTTTAACTGGATGCTTTTCCTACATGTTCTATGCTTCAAAATACTTTGGCAAGTGTAAAATAAAATGTGAAACGTAGATTTAATAATAATTAGATTTTTATCAACAAATCATCTAGAGTTCTGTGAAGTGTTACAACATCTGACTTTTTCAGTTTCTCGGTAAAATGTACTCATGTACTATTTAAAATAAAAAAGCTAATCTCAGTAATCAGCCTATGAAAAACTGTTTTTACAAATAGGTGTGTTCGTAAACCTTATCTTGCCTTAGATTCAATGTGTAAAAGATGCACAAACAACTTTAGAAACACATTTTAAAATTCACAGAAGCAAGATTTAATGAAACATTTATTAGCAAAGTGTATAAAAGTCATTAAAATTATATATTTTTTAAAAAAGGTAATAAAATAAGAAAAGTGTAAAAGAGAATGACTTATAAAAATATTCATTTTGGCAACTCATTTCCTTTAATCTCTATGTAGCAATACCACATCTGACCACATGGAGGCAGCAAATCACATGAAAGTTTATGTGTGACCCACATAGCCTGTATAAGAAGAACTGGACAAAGCACAGGTGATGTCACCCATAGGTTTTCTGAAGAGGGATATTGAAGACTCCTTTTGCTCCTACTACATGGTCCCATGTTGCAAAAAGGTGGAACAAGCAGGACTGGAAGCCGGCAAAAACACTTCCACCTCAGTTCATTTCCAGTTGGCGGGTTTAGCACTTGCTCACTTATGATGTTAATATTTCATAGCATGCATTTTGATCAAATCTGTCCAAACATCCTCATTTCAAGTGTTGCAACCAAAACATCATCCAAAACAAGTTCTGGCAGAACTGAAACGAAGACGACATCAGAGCTCTCCTGGACCCTGCCGTTGCGTGTTCGGCCCGTTCCAGTAGAGCAGAAGTGAACGCGCAAGTCACCAGATGATTGGCTGTGGGTCCCAGCCGACTTCCACTTGGAAGAGTCCTGATATAATCCCACCTAACTGTGCCCCATGCAGTCAGAAGCGAAACTGCTACATAGAGCGACTTTAGTGACTGCGATAGTTAAACTGATGAGTCTTTCCTGTTGTTTTTTAACAACAGTGTGTCAGTTTGACGTTAATGCAAAAGAAATTGAATTATTAAAAAAATAATATAATTTTGAGTCAATTAAGTGCTAAAATATACTTAAACAAAGGCATTTTGAGGATATAAAGCAGCAGTAACTTGGTACCATCAGGAATATAGTGGCTATTTAACTCTTCATTTTGTTTTCTTGTGTACCTACAGCATCAGAGGCAGGGAAAGGGATTCTCTTTAGCCACATTTATTGAATTTCTCCTCACCACCCACTAGTTGTCCTTCTCATGACAACACTGTAATAAAACCAGGTCTTCATACAAAGACCTGGCTCTGTAAACTGGGAACCCAGTGGACGCAACCTGTCGTCCAGACCATGCAAACATTGCTGCAGCCAATCACAGACAGGGGCAGGGTTCATACTCGTGCACATGAAGTGGGGAATGGGCTTTGCACAGCTCATGATGGGGCACTGTCAACAGATGTGGCATCATCCAGAAATCCCTTACCCTGCCTTTAACGGAATAACACATGACCAGGTTTATGGAGAAGCAGTGAAGGTACCATGGAAACCATAAGCCATGTTTACAGGCACACTGGCTCTTCCCAGCTCCTCGAATGTCACAGCATCCAAAACCAGGAGGAAAGTTGCTTTATCCTGTAGAGAAAAAGTCAGAGTTAATATGAAAAACTCCTGAGAGTGCAGAAGCAGAGCCACGTCAGTGACAGGATATTTAAAGGCCAGTGAGAAAACGGAAAAATTCTCTGCACAACAACAGCTGAAGGAATTCACCAAAACTCCATCTGCACTTTAAAAAAACTCACAAACACCCACTAACATCTGGTTTTTGTCTTCAAGGAGAGGACATGGCAGTCAAAGCAGCAAAAATATTTTCACATTTATGAAGAAATTGTGGTCCATCCCAGCCTGTAGCGCAGCTAAATGTCATAACTTCTTATAACGGTGCTCCTCGGAGCTCAGAGATCGGAACGTTCAGGATTCTGGTACTGAGAAATGAGTCACTTTCCTCTGGCTGCTGGATGGCTTAAAAGGAATTTTGGGAAAACAATTAACATTTCCCAAGTTAGTTTTTTTTTAAAGCGACCTTGTGAAGTGGCATGTAGCTCCATAACAACATTAAATAGACTGATTATAAATGATGAAATTGATTTGATAGATATAGACTATATTAGCACCCTTATCTTTGCAGCTTATAATAATGAATGTGCTGCAGCGTATCACACTTCTGTCTGGTGATGTCAGACTGCTGCTGATCACAGTGGTTTTCTTTCCAAATGTTAGATTTGCTGTCCAGGAGGAACATGTTCAGAGATTAGCAGACAAGCTGCAGCACGACAGCTTGTTATCTGTCAGGAAAAACAACACCTTTCAGTTTGTCTCTTCAACACAACTCTCAAGATAAAACTAATAGGACTTCGTTTTAATTTCAGTGAAAGCTTTCTAATATGTAGAATGGACCCATTTGACCCTGTTTGCCAACTTTTAATTTGAAATAAAGTTTACGTTGTGTCCTCAGGCACCCCCAATAACATTGTCTCAGCTCCAATTTTCTATTACTGGCACCACTAAGATGGCCAAAATTACATTTCCTGTCATTATTCTTTCAGGCTTCAGTTCATGAATATTGATTAAAGGAAGCAGAAGTGCTGATAACGCACTCAGAAAAACCTAAACCCCGATAACAACCTAATCCTGCAACACAGTGATACAGGGACTGTAAATCATTGCTTAGAGTGGTATTTTACCTGTGAAGGTGAAAGAATCACCGACAGGATGACACCCTCATCTTCCTCCACAGCGTCAGGCGATGGCACAAAAACAGGCTCTGATGGGTAGAAACCGCTCTTTTGCCAAACCTGCAAATTTCCAAATTCACAAACAGCAGGTCAATATTTCATTCCATCTATTTCAGCTTAAACCCATTTTTTTTCAGTTTAGAGGAGTAGCTTGCTGGAGTTTGTTGCCTGCAACACTGGAGTCTCATGGACGTTTTTTTCAGCAACTAAAGATATTTTTCTCTTCACAGTGGGTATCTGCATATCCAGAGTGGTCTTAAGTCCTGTGAAGTTTAGGCAAATTAGTCCCCAGACGTATGAAAGGAGCCGTGTTTCTGCCTGCTGCTAAGCTCTGTCTCACGAACCAGACAACAACAAATAACGACCATTTCTGCCGCAAAGCCTTTCTCTTAATGGATTTTATTAGCTATGGAGAGGATTGATCATGACAGGGGCGAAACAGAGCCTCAGCCAATCAGAAGACCCCTCTGACTGAAAACACCGGCGCTCTCCAAAGTACTGTTTCTTAAATGGCATCATTTTGAGTCTTGTTTGTTTAAAATGCATATACATGAGGGTCAGGACCAAAGCGTCCCAGTTTCTGGTTTGCAATTCACCCGGCTGAAATGCAAATTCAGCTTTAGGACGTGACTTTAGGCCACATTATACTGTGAATTAGGGAAAACTCCATTAATGCCAATGAGATGATGGTTCCCATGGTAACAAAGTGCACCAATAAGATGATGTTGACTAAAAAAGGTTTGATCAGTGACTCAATATTTCTCTGTGAATGATTAAGCTTTTATTATTCAAAGGCTGACAGTGCATCACAGCAGGCTGTCATCCTGCAGACTTTAGAAAGATCTCCCTTCCCGAGACACCTTAAATGTCTTGTCCCTCAGGTCCATCTTGAGCAGCGAGTCTCCCACTAGGTGTCTGAAGCCACAGCCATAGAAATAGCGGTACGGTTTGGTGTTACATCTCCTGTAGTTGATCTGAGGGAACTCCAGGCCACCATACTCGGCGAGGTCATCTCCATGGAGATCCTCGTGCTGGCAGAACACCTGTTGACAAAGAGAGGATCAAACGTCAGCAAAGTTTTTGTTTGTCTCTTTCGAACCATTTGTGAGCATTCGGCTTCGGTTTAACTGAGTTCTGATGTTTTTGTGAACATGAGGCACTTTCAAATGTTGGTACGCTGAGAAGCAGCAAAAATTCAGCGTCATTGTCATCTAGAGATAAAACAAATTTATTTTATAATCCTGGTGAGGGCTGGTTCAGGGGACTGATGGCTTCCAAAGGCAGACAGGAGAGAATAAACATGTTTGTTAGTGCACAGATGGTCCAAAAGTTGGATTTTCAAGCAATTTAGAAAGACTGGATAAATATTTTATAACAAAATCCTCATTTAGTCATTTACTGAATCATTGTAGTTTCATATTTCATAATCAGTTGTATAAAAATATACCATCATAGGTGCATGTGAGTATATATTTTTTAGTGTGTTGTGAATCGTTTCTGGTTATGGTTATCTGTTGGTTACCTGCTACTTTGGACATTTCAGAGTGGAGTTTTAAGTTTGCTGTAATCACTTCATAAAATGCACGAAATTCTTGTACATAAATTAGCCACGGACCTGGACCTGGACCTGGACCTGGTACATGATGCTCATATACTCTTGCATGTACGATCAAGCAACATAATGGCTTTTCATGAAGACTTCTATTTACTTTTATGAAAGTTTGGATTTGAAATCAGTTGTAATGGAGTTGTGATAGAGTATTTTTACATCACAGTATTTCTAATTTATGTATTCATAAAAGGCATGCTTATCTCTGTAGAGCCGTTTATTCCCATTAGGAGTTCAAACAGATTTCCAAAATCCAAAATTAATACTTTTTTCAGTTAATTTAATCTAATTTTTATTATAATTCATTGTAAACAGAATTAATGAATTATAATAAAAATTAGAATAAATTAAATAAAAAAAAAGAAATATCAATAGAGCTTTTTTCTTTGCAACTCATCAGACCACTCCTGGTTCCTACTAAACCTCAGTTGTGTCATTCAACTCAATGTGGGAACTTCTGTTATACAAAAATGCAAAAACATACAAAATGAAGTTATGCAGAAAGAACAAGAACAACAAAAATCAAATCTTCTTGTAATGTTGTGCAAAAAACGCACAGCATCACGAGAGAGGTCAAAACAAAATCTGCACCTAAAAACATGTCTGCTAAAGTTCCAGCTCACCTTCTCTGCGCTGACTTTGACGCAGGTGGCTCCACTGGAGGCTCGAGTGTTCAGGTTCTGGCCTGTTGGGGTTTCCTTGGACACCTGGAGGGGCAGAACAAAGCGTCGCGGGAAAGCCCTGGGCGTGGTGTTGTACACCTGGGATAGACACATTGGAGCAAGGAAGCATTTCTGTTCACATCAGCTTAGCAGGAAATAAATGTAGAATAAGTTAGAAAAAAATGCCCAACAAACAGCAAGTGTATCTGAGGTTAAATTATTTAAACTGACTTCATCTAGTGCTTCTCCTGACTTGCGCATGTTCTGGATCAGGTAGTTGCTGATGGCTTGTCCGTCGTCTGAGCAGCACATATCGAGCATCAGGAATCCTTCCTCTTCAAAGGCATTGATCTGATGGAAGGTGGTGATGGCTTTGGTGTGGTATTTAATTGGGCTGACCTGTGGAAATAAATACACTGTTGGTCCTTCCGTTCGCAGCGAGACAAAGTCATTTTCCTCCCATCTCACCTCTCCTGTATGCTTGTTAACCAGATGGAAGACCGTCTCCTGCCTGGGATCCCAGTAGATGCCGCTGTTCAAAGCCTTCCCTCTTATCTTGCATGTAACGATCTTCAGCAGGTCCATCTTGATTGGTTGCTCGATGAACACCACATAGTTCTCAGACATGGCTAAGAGCAGAGGAATGTTTGGATTGAGCTTACAGCTGAGGGCTTCAGATACATAGATAGATATAACTTTACTGATCCCCGAAGGGAAATTCAAATTTTTAAGGGAAATTCAAAAAAAGAAAGAGATGGACACAACTAGTGAAACCTGGAGAGCTGGCTTACCAAAGCTGTGGTAGTAGGAGGGATGGGACTTGTTTGCAGGCACTATAGAGCAGAGGATTTTGGTTCCTTGCAGGGTTTCCTCGCTGTCTGTTTTCTCAGGAGGAACTGTGATGATGTTGTACAGGGCTCCTGGAAAAGCCACGCTAATACTGTAAAAGGTTTTACTCTCAGACCTTTGCTCTGAGATGAGATGTAAACAAGCAGCTACAAAAAGGGCCTAACCTTTGCTCCCGTAGGAGTTGCCCATGTTGTAGGTGGTGCCATCTGGATCGTAGTGTGGGTGTGCTGTGGCTCCATTTACAGCAATGAACTTGCTCCAATCCACCTGCAGATCAGAAGGACACCAAGGTGGGTTTGAAACCCACCCATGATAGGAACCTTTGGTCTGACGCTGGCATCTTCTTTCAGCAATATACGTAGCTGTTTGGTTACGAATTAAAAAGTGCCATTCATAAAAACAATGATGACAAAAAGCTGTCATAAAAACATCCACGAGTGCCCCTGACAGACACAACATGGCAGATTAGTCCAGCTCATAGACCAGTATGTGTTTGAGGGTGTGCTGTGGGCGTCTGTGGATGCAGCCCGCATAATCACAAACAGTAAACCTGCTTTCTGTTCTGTTTTCCAGTTGGTAATTATTACGTTTCTTAACTTACATGTAGAATAATAATTAATTTCTGTATTTCTCTACAGCGACTGTGACAATACCTTTTCCAATGTTTCCAGGTTCTCAGGATTCACTCTGTGGATGAAATTAGTCTCCGTGCTGACATAGTAGTCACCTTTGTATTTCACAAAGCTCACGCTTGCATTGTCAGTTGGTTCTGTAACACAGAAAAATACACAACAAAACTACTTTCTTTCACTCTGTTACATGATTTGCAGCTTGCAGTTGTTCTGGAAAATTTTGTGGAAATGTAAAATGTGGTCTGCTCCCCTCCCTAGTTCCCCACTAGTGAATTATTATGTAACCTTGGCACAGACAGTGAGGATTACTAAGAAACTCCACCCCTGCCCTCTCTGAAAACTCTGAAACTATTGTCCTCCCCCATCTGACATAGATTTCCTACGATCTGTACTGCCCAACTCTTCTTAAAGGATCAAATTACCAAGATAATCTTATTGTATCATATAATCTGTGCGCTACAAAAACAGTTGACTTGCTTCACCCTCTCCCTCTTTTATCAGACATTATCCATGGATGTCATCCTTCATTCCAATGCCATACTAATTCTTTTCCTGCTTTTTGGAAAAAAAAAAAAAAAATCTGGATCAGAGGAAACTGGCTCTGGACGCCATTGAAGAGCCAACAAACCATTCAGAGACATAAAACATTCAACAGCAGACATCTTGAATGTCCCAAACTGTTTGGTACATTCTGTACTGGTAGGAAAGGCTGTGACTTTTTTATTTTATTTATTTTTAACTTTATATTTCATTATCATAGATATCATTATTATTATTTTTAATTAAAAAATAGCTGTGAATGTGGGAGGTATTTCATGAAAAGACTTTCACGGAGTAAATGTGTACAGCTGACCGGATTCATCCTTCACTGTCAGGAAACTTACCGATCATCTCGAAGCGCGAGAGGAATCTCTGGAAGAAGTTTTTACATGGGTCAGGCATGGCCAGCGTACCAAACTCTGACATCATGATGCGGTCCCTTTCACTGTTCTTCTTGTAGGCATCGCTCTGCAGGAACCGACTCATGTACGTCACGTCACCGTTCTGGATCTTAAACTGGTGAAGCATCGCCATCCCATCAAACCAGTGGTTATAACTGCCATGAAATACAGGCTTTAAGACCTGATGACCGTGTGTTTGGGAAACAATTGTGTTTACCCTAAAACAAGCACACCAAAGTGTTTCCAACTTACTGCGTGTTCCCAAACTCAAACTTCCCCGGGCCGTTGCGCAGGAAGAGGCCATTGACCCAGGAGGGGATGGTGCCTTGGACCGTGGTTGCGATAGGTTCAGGGGTTTCCTCTACCGTTCGGACGAGAGGAGCAATCGTCTCCAGTCCCTTAGCTAGTCTGGTGGGGGCTTCTCTTGGCTGGCTATTGGTCTCATCTGGAAACAAATACGAAGACTGTATCATAATCTGACCCTTTCTTTTTCACCAAAACTGTGATTTTACATTTTTGTCAAATTGTCAGGCAGCAACAGAAACATTACCAGTGAAACATTACCAGTTGTTCACCACTTACAATAATCAAACCTTGGAAAACAAAGTTGGAATCAATGAACACTTGCTGGTCTTCCAGATTGCTTTATAAATGTCCTTAAATGCAACATATTCACATTTTTCACTTAGAGAGAATTTGGCTTCTTGTCATCGGTGTCAAAACTCAATCACAGCTGTGACAATAACAGGTTTGGTTTAATCTGGTTTGGTTTGGTGAACTTTATTGTCCCTGAGGGGAAATTTGTTAGCAGTTAGCAGTGATCCCAATTAATTCATACACACACACAGAATCACACAGTCACATAATGCCGATTAGTACTCCAAATCTTTTATAAACCTATTGTTCCTGCATCTTGGCTGAGTATATCTGCGTCCAGAAGGCTGCAGCTTAAACCTAAACAGAGACAAGGTGAATGCAGTGTGTGCCTTTCTAGTAGCTCTGGCTCTGTGTAACAGTGCAAGTTCGTCTAATTCTTATTCTTATTTTTCATGGAGAGAGAGCAAAACCAGCAAATAAAATAAAATGTTAAAGCAGACTCAATAAAACAAGAATAAAACATTTTTACAAAACATCAAGATTCTGAGGTCTGAAGAGGCTGATTTTAAATCTAATTTGGGGAAATACAGCAGTGCATGTGCCTTTAAAAGTGAGTTTTGTGTTACATTTAACAAGACTTGCAAACCCAAATTCCAAACAGTTTGGAATGCTGCGTAAAACATAAATAAAACAATGATTTGTAAGTTTCATAAACTTGTGTGTTATTCCCAGTAAAACATAAAGAACATATCATATGCTGAAAATGACACATTTTACAATTTTATGGAAAATATCATCTCATTTTGACTCTGATGGCAGCAGCACATCTCAGAAAAGGTGTTTACCAATGTGTAGCTCAGAAAATGAACTCCAAAATTAAATAAATTATTTAAAAAAAGAGTGATTACAAGTGATCAATTCTGTAAATTCAGTACAAAGGACCCTTCAGACTTGACATCAGGAGGCAGAGGACTGAGACCACGCCCATTTCCATCGATGTGCAGGAAGTGGACGAGCAGACTGTATTCCCTAAGGAAGCTCAGATCCTTCAACATCTGCAGCAAGATGTTGGAGATCTTTTACCAGTCTGTGTGGTTGCAAATGCCATCCTCATCTGCTGTCTGCTTGGTGTGTGTGTGTATATATATTTGTATGTGTGTGTGTATATTTATATATGTGTATTCTTGTGTGGGTGTGTGTGTGTGTGTGTATGAGTATGAATATCTATAGGGGTATTTACACTGTGTCATGTGCAGCTCTGACAACTTCACTCCTGAGATTCCCTCCTTTAATCAACCTCTGCCACACCCTAATGTTGTCCACCTGTCTCATTGTCTATTTATTACCTCACCACATGCAGCTTCCCTTTGCTAGTTTGTCTTTGTCCCTTGTGCCTAGAGTTCTAGCCTTTATTCATTGTCTTCCAGTGATTCTTGTCCCAGCTTGCATTTTGAACTTGCCTCTGTTTCTGTGTCTTAGATACCTCAGCTTGGATAACTACTTTGTGTGCCGACCCTGGACTGTATTAAAAAGGATAACTACTGTATCTAGCTATCCAAAAAAGTGTACTAGTTGACAGCAGGAGAGATAGGAGGAGTACATGCAACTGATAAGCGTAACGTCTGTTTCTGTATATGATCATGAATCCTACATGGAAATGGTCAGGAGGGGACACAGATGTATTGATTCCTTCGCTATCAGAAAAGCAAAACAGCCCTTAACACCAGTTCTCAAAATCACGTTAGCAATGTCTGCCAACAACAGCAGAGCAGCTGTCCTCCCACACAACCGCTACACACGCAATTTATTATTTTCTGCATCCACAATTACATTTAACTATATTGTTTGTTGCCTTTGTTCCAAGAACATATGTGTATGATCTTACACACACATTCTCGGTCCACATTTCTTCTTTATAAATATTGTTTTGTGTGTGTGTGTGTGTAGGCAGGGCTGTAAACATCTGCTCCCTGGAGCACAGTAACTTTGTTAAGCTGTGCTGCAGCATCTGTGACTCCAGTAATGACAAATGCGTGACTTCAGCTATTTAAAACATCCAGCGGCACATCGTCTCTGTGCCCCGTAGGAGCTCTTTTAACAAGTTATTCATCTTCAAATGAAGAATTAATGCACACCATTATTCAAAAAGTGTTCTTGTACAACATCAGATTGAAGTAATTTAGTTTCTTAGGTCCTCAGCTTTTAATTGTACTGATAATGATATGAAGCTTCAACACAGGTACCTTCGATTTATGAATGAAAAAGACTTGTGCCCTTTTATCTGGGTTTAAAAACTTTGCGTGAAGCAAAGGAAAAAAAAGATTTTTGAAAACGTAATTTTCATGGTAAATTTAGTAAACTAAGACGCTGTGTTAGGCTGCTTTTCTGTCTGCATGTCATGGCAATAGAAGATAAGAAAAACTTTTCTGTGATGCTTCCCAGAGAGGGAAAAGAGAAAGGAAGAGCTGACAAACTGAAATCCAGCTGCAGGCGCAGTCAGGTATGAATCATAGCAACATTTATCAGATCAGCTATGACCTTCCTCCTGCAATGACACCAGGGACACTGCACTTGTTGCACAATCTTCCTCTGAAAAACAGATGGTAAACGCTCTAGATTTGGCACAGCTCTGTATGAGTGACATGTCAGACAGCATGCAGCAGACTGCATAAACAATAACCCCAAAATGACCAAAGGATCCCTTCAAAACGTAATGAGCTTGTATGAATCTCATCCAGTTAAAGTGTGTGGCTGAAGAAACAAAGGTCATGCGCACAAAACGCTTCGTAAGCGGTCCATTTTAGGTTCACTGGGATGTGCCCATATGGATAACACAGAACAGGACGTCCAGTTTCCATTTCTTTTATTTTGAAGTGCTCCCACAGGCCTTTTACTTATCAGCCAGTTTTTCCATAAAAACCTGTAAAATAGGCCGACTGGCTGTCAAAAACAAGAGATTTTAAAGAAAAAAATCTGACTAGTGCAGGGTAATATGGACAAAAATTTACATCTCAGTATTTTTTAGGTTGAACACAGATGTGCAACATAATTTATTTTTATAAACTGGGTTCATTATTAGACTTTAATTTGGTGCCACACATATGATTTAACAGAAACTTTTATTTCAAAGCTTTAGTCTCAACCAGTAATTAATAAGGTTGATTAATAAGGTACCTTGTAAGTATAGCCTTCATTAAAAACATACATATGTACTATTATTTTCTAACTTTGACTTTATAAAGTTAGAAATTTTGATTTCTGAATTCTGATTTTATGAAGTCAGAATTTCAGATTTTTTTTTTATTCTTGGAATATCACCTCCCACCATGCCACAATTTTATTTCCTTAAAATAGCTTCAATATGCTATTAGATGTGACTTAAACATCTGGATGCAGATGTAGATACAGCATGAAGTTAAGATTTGTCAGCCTTAAAAGTGGCAAAATAAAATCTGAACTAACATGGTTCCTGGTCTGATGTGAATGTCCAAATTCCACAAAAGCAAAGATCAGCAAAAATAAAATCAAACTCTTGCATTAAGTCACTACTGTCTGTGTGTTTTTAGATATTATGAATTTCAATTAATTTTGATTTAACCTAAATAGATTTTGATTTAACGAAGGACGAAATATCTTGAGGGGTATTTACAGTAGCTCAAGAAAAACCACAACTTCTTTAGTAATGCTGAATATATAATGAATGCAGGTATGTGTAAAGTAGTGCAATAGAATCAAAATAAGCATATAGATTCAGAAAATGATTCCCTGTTAAATTTAATCTATTGTATCATGAGATTATTACCAAGAACTGATACAAATCTATAGGATCTGAAACAACATCATTTTTGTATTTTAATTATAATAATGGTACGAAGAATTATACAGCCTTGAAAATGGATGCTGATTGTGTGTCAGTGGCCTGATTTATTACTTGTCTTTTGAGTCTTGAGTCAAAATATGAAGCTATTAGACAAGTAGTATTTTTAAAGTTGCCTCGGAGATGCAGGACAGTGAAGAAAAAAAAAAAAAAAAAAAAGACTGTTGCAGGTGGACTATAAAGACTAGATGCATCCGCCTGACAGATGCTGGCAATAAAACAATAACTTGAAGTTGATGCAGTCTGGATCATTTAATTGCGGCACCAAACAGGTCTGCACACTTCCGTATTTACTTTCATTTTCCGACTGCAGGCAGAAGGAGCTACAAAACGGCGGAAGATATAATAAATATATTATTAATAATAATAGACAAACAGAATCGCACAATTAACGAGGACCAGTGGTCAACGCGGTGTTTGTACTCCTCTGAGATGAAGGCTGTGAAATTGAAACCTGACACTGTAACAGTGAAGCAGAGGGAACATTCTGTTCTGAAGTCGCTCATCAGTCAGATGGATGAGATGGAGTTGATTTACAGCTTCAGCTGTATAAAAGGACATTCACTATTCATAAGACTAAACTAAATTTTTGTGCGCATGCTGTATAAGTGTAACTCTGAAAGCATGAGGAAGTGAGTCGTCATTTACTCTGTAAAGCTGATTAAAAAAAAAGAGAGACAAAGAAAGAAAGAAAAGAAAAGAAAGCAGGAAACGTACCTGGACTCTCCAGTTTCACAGGTGCCATTTCAGGATGGATGCCGTTTCTGTGCTGCGTATCTGCGACCTGTCGGACCGTAAACGTCTGACATCTGTGTGAGCTGCTGGGACTTTCTGCGGCGTGCTGAGCGGTTATATAACAGTCTGCTGCACACATGCATACATGCAGCAGCTTAACCCTTTTAATGGACCAGTCTGAGCGTGGATCTGACATGTTTGCTTCCTGTATGTGCACATCGGGGATGTTTTACACAGATATTTAAAAAATATATCCACATAGCAAGCTCAGTAAATGCACATTTGATACTTAGTTCATTGAATATTTAGGGTATTCGTGTATGTATAACTACTCTGGCCCTGTGGGTTGCGGGGTGGGAAGGAAAACTTCTCACAGATGCCATCAAGTCCCATCAGATTGCTGTTGTGGCGTTTCAAGACCAAATTACTCTCTGCACTGGGTTATTTGAGCACTAAAATTAAACTGTTGAGTGGCCCACTGTTGACCTGCTGGGTTAGGCGGCTTATTTAGGGGAAAGATGTTACCATGTTGAGGGTGTGACTACTCTGTTTGTAGGTGCCAAGTGCGAAAATAGTAATAATGCCAGGATGCAGGTTGTCCCAGCAGAACATTAGCATTACCTGTTAGTGCTCATAATGATGTGTTTGGGATGAATAAAGTCGATCTATCTATCATTTTATTTTTGTTATCATAAGTTAGGCTACATGTCAGCATCGAAGTGTTTCTATCAGTAGAGGAGTGTTTCTGTCTCTCGTCATGTGCAGCTGAACTGACATCTCACAGCCAGTTAACTGTCCATATGGCCGGCGTGCGTCCAGTCTATCCTGATAATCTTTGCTGGGGGATTAAAGCATGTCCCGGTGAAGGAGGACGCTGCACGCGAACAGCTCATGCTCAGGTACAGCATATCTTACTGTCATTTTTAATCCGTTACAACAGGAACTAATTGTGTATAAAGACAGATAGCGGTACGTTACGTCACCCCGTTATCCCTGGTCTGTCGCTATGGGAACACCCCAGCTAACATCTTCTGGTTGCCAGGGGAACGTCCTGGGAATGTCAGGTTTATACGTCCGTATCTGAGCTGTGTGTCGCCAGGCCTCTATGGCAAGCCGTTTGAGTCCATGTCCTTGATATCAGACCTCAGTTTTCTTTACTAGTTTGAACTTTACCTATACTAGTTGAACATTTTGTTGCACTAGTTCTTCTTTTTTTTTTTGCACTAGAATAACAACAGGTTGTACTAGTCACCCAACTAGTAACACGTCCAGCTAGTTTGAGCTGTACTAGTGAGCATGCCTCAAAGTCCAAGCTAGTCATCATTTTAACACACTAATAGGCTTCTGGGCCAACTAGTACATTATACAATTCAACTAGTGAGCTTCAAAATATCTGACATGTTAACTAGTTAACACAGGTTTCTGCTTCCCAGTTAACTAGTGGCAGTCAATTGTCTGCACTTGTTTACTAGTTGGAGCAAAAATGTTCACTTGTGAAAAATTGGAGACCCTAAAACTCACACTGAAGTAGATGTATCCATTACTAGTCAACTAGTATGGCTAAGAATCTTTTCTAGTAATCTCGTGAGGTCCAAAATCTACACTTGTTACACTAGTTCACAACTGGTAAACTAGTTAAAAGCAAAGGGATCACTAGTTTACTAGTTAAATGAAATGCTAATAAGGAGGCGGGTAAAGGTATGAACAGGGGCTTCCTATTGGTTCTTTGAGTCAGAATATTAAATTCCAGCCAATCTTGACTCTGGGTTATGATAGTATCCCACCCATTTCATTTGCATGTTTCACGCTAGATAACCTGCTGATCTGTGAAACACCAATTGATAAACTAGTTGCAACAAAATATTGCTTAAATGTTAACTTGTAAAGGGCAGATTTTTAACTAGATACCTAGTTGAGGTTCATTTGAGTTTACTAGTCAACAAGTGAGACAAAATGGAATTACTAGTAAACTAGTAAGGGACACAATGGTCAGAAGTTCAAGTTGGAAACCTGTTGATATCACTAGTTAAAAAAATTTTAAAAAAAAACATATTTTTTTATTATTCAACTACTTAGATCCAAAGAGCTTGACTATTTAACGTGTTTCACTAATATCTTTCTCACTAGTTAACTAGTGGTCACAGTATTTGTCAAACATGTAAACGTCTGGTATCAACATGTTGGATATTTTTCTTACACAATGGACCTTTTCTTGAACTAGTTGAACTTTCCTCAACACTAGTGAACCACTACATTCAACTAGTG
>JBAMYA010036270.1:0-15600 GCA_037176975.1 Arrhamphus sclerolepis | reverse complement strand
CTTCTATTTTTATCCGTATTTTATCATTATTTTGTTACCGAGTGAGCAAGACATCTTGAATATATCCTTCAAATGTGTACTGCAAGCCCTTCTGTCTGCTCCTAAATGAAATATTTGCGTTATTCCTCCAAAAATCGGCCAATATTTCTCCTGGGAGCGCAGTGAGAGGCAATGAGATCGCTATGCAAGTCCATATGTCTTGTCAGACCAAGCAATAGTAACCAAGGGGGGCGGGGCTTGCGATAGGTCAATTCTGAATAAACACGACTGCTGCAGAACCGCTGATCAACTGATCAACAAAGTTTCACTACAAAAACAACAGTAGTCACTCACCAGTCGTCCTTCTCCACTGAACGCCAGTTTGGGCGTCTTATGTAGATACTAGCTTAATTGCCAATCTGCCCTCATCACATGTTTGTCATGCTTAGTTGATTGGTTGAACACCTATCCAATGGCATGCAGATGCAGTTTTTTCAGCGTCCGCTGGTACTGCTGGCCTGGAACTACAAGTTAAATCCTAATTCTCTACATTGAAGGGAAAAAGAATTGAGATACCTGGCCAGGCTTCTTCCTCTCCATAATCACACACCAATGAACACATGGGGGGAAATGTGGGGGTTTTCTGTCATGACAAAGGGTCAAAACTTTAATTAGAACGTGACCATTCTACCAACAATTTGACTTGTGATTGGTAATTTAGATCTTTCAGTCAGAATTTTTTCAGTGATACCAAGGCTGTTGAACTCTGCTGCTTTGCAAAGTCACCAGGCCGCAGGGATCTAGAGTTACAGTACATCTCTGTCAAGTTGTGTGGCTACATCCATAAGCTTTAACACCCCCCCCCGTATTTGTGCTGGCTTTGCGGTGAAGGCTGTGTGCTCCCTTCAAACAAAATAAAAAATAAAATAAATAATTGAAACCAAGTCAGAACTAGGTTTGGGGTTAATAAGACAAAACTGGGTTACCGGGTCTGTGCTGTGAGGCGCTCTTCCTTTAAAAGACCAGGAAGCGTCATGTGATGTTACGTGCTGCTCTGCCACGTCACACACAAAGAGTGACTGCTGGGCTGTCTGTTAAATAACGTGGTCTGGCTAGGCACACTGCTGGGATTTGGATTAGAAAAGAGATGGAAAAGGGAGTCTGGGGTATGTGGATGTGGGAAGGGGGTTAGTGGACTGACCACTGAATGTAACGATGTACAACTAATTTCCTGTCTCTGAATATTCTTGAAAAACTTTCTTCAACAAAAACTTTGAGGATCTGAAACGGTGGTGTATTTCAGTATATTTATATGTGTGTGTATATACACTGTGCATACACGGTGTGTGTGTATATTAGATCGTTGGTACAATAGTCTAAACTGATATTAGCAAGCTGTGTAAAAATCAGAAATCACACATCCGCTCTCATTGAACCATTCATGGTGAGAAATGAAAAGTCTGAATACAGAGAAAAATGAAAGTAGGATGATGGAGGTCAAGGTGGAGAAGTGTGGGAGTCAGGTCTGCTGCTTCACAGAGGATTTTCATCAGGCAACATGCACAAAGCTAAAGCATAAATATTCCATTTTAGCTTTCAACTGTGGACAACAACAATTTGATTCACAAACTTTCACATTATCACCTTTGTTTTGGCGTCAGTCTTTGCCACCTGTCACAAAGTCAAGGGGAAAATTAGTTCTTAAACACTTTGGTCCAATTTCTAATCTTTGAGAAATGTGTCAACTGTGACGATTGATGTATTCTGCAGAAAACTAATTTTTCCAGGTAGAGGGGACATTTAGGAACGCCAAAGAGCTGCTCCACGTGATCATGCTACAGTTCCATTTCTACTCAGAGATGCATCTTTGTCTGAGGTGTACGGCTAAAAGTAAAAACAGCATTGTGTCTCTTGCTGTGGTTTCCATGGTCACACAGCAAGCCATGGCGGAAAGTCAGAACATCATTTACTCTAATTGCAATGACAAAGAAGTTTGAGTGTTTATGAGATCAGCGACCAGCCTCGATCCTTCTGCTGCTCCCGAAGCACTCTGTTTATTTTAAACCCACCATAAGCAGGCAGTCACCGCACGATAATTCATTTACGTCATTTTTCTGGTCATTACTGGACACCAAAAGACTTAAACATAAAAAAATAAATAAAAATCACATAAGCTTTTCCTATGTGTGATTCCATTTGTTTAAACAATGAATTAAACAATACCATTAATACCAATATAATCTGTTATTGTCTGAATCCCTTTAACTTTAAAGATGCAGAGTGACAACATCCAATCCTAATCCAAGCACAAATGCACAGCTCTAAAACATTCTGTTCACACCTGGAATTAACGTGTGTCCACATGTGTCTTAAGAGATAACTTGTAATCATGTGCAATCAAAAGATGAAACCATTTTGATTAATCCAAACTCCATTTTAAAGCAATACAAAACTACGAAACTGATAGGGAAACAAAGATCCTGCAAAAAGTTAAAATTGTTCTAGATGCCTCCATGGTCCATGACATGAACAACGGTTAATTTAGATGATTAACATGGGTCAAGTCATTCAAACGGAACAACGGATAGGCAACTGTAAGATGATTACGATTTTAAAAAAACAACAAAAAGTTAGGATAAAATATAGAGCTGTGATGTAGGAAAAAGAAGTTTAATCTGTTTATTTATTTTGCCCGTCCTTGACTGGAGGCCCAGTCAGCTGGCTTGGTTTTCACTGGTGGCCCAGTCAGCTGGCTTGGCTTTCAGTGCAGGGTGGTGTTACTTCTATCATCAGAGTTGTGTGTTCACAACTAAGAAAGTGACTTTTTCGTAAGAATTAGACTGGAGTAAAATATAGTGTATTAGGAGAGGCACAGTAAGACAGGAGCCAACAGACGATGGCTGCCAAAGTTGACAGAAGGTAGAATGCAACTAATCTTGGACTGCAGCTCCATCATCCATGATCGTAATATTCTGAAATGGTCATATCAGTTACAATATATATATGTATTGTATATATAAAGAGCCTCCTCGATATAAACAGTTGGTGTCAAGCATGAGAAGAGAAGCAAATGATGGCTATCGTGAGATGATACTCATGTTGTTTCTTTTGTTTTTTTGGTTAGTTTAATTCAGCACAAATTTATCACAAATGAATGGGGTCTTTGTAATGATCAAAGTGAGAAAAAGCATGTAGTAAGTCTATCATGGATTGTGACTGACCTTTTCTCAAGCGCCTTACCAACCAATCCAGTCAAATGTTTTTCAGTTATTTTAGTCTGGATCTAAGTGTTTCACCACAACTCCAACTCTCCTGCGGCTAGCAAATATCAACACTGAAGTATAATGAGGACATTAAAAGGGCCACCCGGGGTTGAAAACTGTGTCTTTCATAAAGCCAAGTCAAGTCATGCCACAGTGCCCAGAGTGCAAGAGGGATACAAGAGTTGTTCACTTGACATAGAAAAGAGCAAAAGTAGTTTTGGATAATGATACAACCTAGACAGCTCTATGTTTGTGAAAAAGTACGGCTACTGTAAAGGCCGTCTTTTCTTCAAACCAAACATTCTTGACCTGGTACGTTTTACCTTCTCTTAGGGAATCACATTTATCAGTAACTAATGTGCAAAGTGGAGTGCTTTGCCACCTGATCAGGTGAAACAGTTAAAATGCCTTCAAACATTTCTACACAAGCCTATTTAATGTTTAAATCTTTCCCTTTTCCATAGCGTTCATGAAAATTTATATATGTGGATAGCTGAAGCAACACCGCAGAATGTGTGAAAGTGTTGTATTTTTATTTTTAGTACTTCTAAATCTGTACACCATTTAATTCATTAGGCTTTTATTGCCATTATAGTAAATTAAACACAGTGAATTAATTTCCCTGAAGGATAGCAGTCACAGAGTTATATAAAGTGTAAACAGCATCAGCAGTGGAGAGCATCGCAGTTGTGTGCTTAGCAGTTAAAAATATACTCTGTATATCCTCTACATGCCTGTCAACAGGTTTTTTTGTAACTGCGTTTTCACTGTGGCCGTAAAAAGTCCTGCTAAAATCAAATTAGTATTCTGACGTATGAAAAAACATCTCTGCTTGAGTGCAAAGTTAATTAAGTTCAATTCAATTTCTTATTAATCCCTAAATGGAAATTATATTTTTGCTGTAAGTCAGTTGCAATAAAGACGTTACAGTGGGACTGTACAGATGTTACAGTCTCCTGTACTGGTCTGGACCGCAGTGAACCTGAGTAAGTCTATCTGAAGACACTTTTAATCGTAATTATTTGTATTAAAGATATGTTGTTTTGTCCATTATGTTATGAGATGAGTAATTATGAGTTTCATTTACTCTGTCTTCCACTGTCTGAGAGTATTACAAGAACCAAATGCGTTGTTATTTTCTAATCACCAAACGCAGCAGCCTGAAGTAGCCATAACTCACTGGCATTTGTCAGTTCATCAGGTTGTCCCTAAATCTGTTCCACTGTGCTTTTGTGTTTAGATCATGAAAATAATAAGAACCCAGAGCACTTTCAAATGCATCATGAGTGATCGGATATGAATCTGTTTTGAATTTAGTTTAAACCATCTCTAATGTTTAGAACATCCATTTCATGCCGCAGACACATACATGTGAGGAGCGTCCTCTGGGTGCTCAGCGTTGTTGTCCATTCCCTCTCAATGCTGAATTGTGAGGGCAGTGGTAGGGCTGCTTTCATCAAAAGCTGAGGAATTTTCAACTTTCGTAGCTTCAACACAAGCGGCAGCCAATCTAAATGCAGCTGCACAGTTAGTGTTAGCGCATGGAGTCACACAGAGGGGTTGAACTGTTTCAAAGCGTGCGACTTAAGGAATTTGTTGGTTTATGGTATGGAGACAACATGTAAGGGACATCCAGCATGAAGCATACCCCGTTAGTGTTGGCCAATTTTAATATCTTAGGATGCATATTAATGCAAGGTCCACACTTCTTGAGTGGCGATCTCTGACGATGCACCAAAACATAAATACACAAAACTGAACTCTCCACGACAGAATTCTTGAAGATCTGCAACAAAATCCTACAATAGTGAAGGACTAAAACTCCACCACTTCCATCTCTTCTTGCAGGATGAAAATCATCCACAATCACCCCCTTTGTTTTATGTTCAAAAAGAGTTGACTGTTGATCAGTCTCAGGAGGGCAATAATAATCCAGTACTTCCAGTTCTTGCAAACAAACTGTCTCATTGCAGTGTGGAGCATTTATATATTGTGTGTATGTGTGTTTTGTTTTTTTTTAATCAGCTTTTTTGGAATGTGTTGCAAACATCAAATTCAAAATGGGTGAATATTTGCAAAAAAGACAAAGCTTATTCATTTGAACTTTAAACATCTTGTCTTTGTAGTGTAGTCAATTGAACATAGATTAAAAATGATTTGCAAATCAATGTATTCTGTTTTTATTTACGTTTTACAAAACATCCCAACTTCATTGAAGCTGGGGTTGTAAAACCACTCTCTCACAAAAAGTGCACTTTGTTGTGTCACGAACGTTCCTCCGATATGCTGCCACCATGTGGTCAGAAGTGGCATTACTCTGTAGAAGATTTACACATTTTCAAACACAACTTTGGAAAGTGTTTAATTCACACCGTTCACACCCACCAGTCTTCGTTCCCACCCTCACCTACGTTCATGAACTGTGGGTAGTAACCGAAAGAATGAGATTGCAGATACAAGCGGCTGAAATGAGTTTCCTCTGTAGGGTGGCTGGGCTCTCCCTTCGAGATGAGGTGAGAAGTTCAGTCATCCAGGAGGGACTCCGTGTCAGGCCGTTGCTCCTTCACATCTAGAGGAGCCAGTTGAGGTGGTACGGGCATCTAGTGAGGACGCCCCCTGGACGCCTCCCTCGAGAGGTGTCAGGGACAGACCCAGAACACGCTGGAGAGATTATGTCTCTTAGCTGGCCAGGGAATACCTCAGTATTCCCCTGGAAGAGCTAGAAGAGGTGGCTGGGGATCGGGGTGTCTGGGCTTCCCTGCTCAAAGCTGCTGCCCCTGTGACCCAACATCGGATAAGACGGAGTCGATGGATGAATGGATGGTAATTATATTTTCAGTCTTGATAATAATATCTATGGATAGAGCAGTGTATCAGACAATTCCCAATACTGACCAGAACCCATTCTTGAATCAGTGAGCCATATACCTCAACATGTGGAAGAGAACTTTCAGTTCTGCATTTGTTTCTTGACTAAACAATAATTTCCAAATAATAACAAAATAACAGATGCTAAACTAATGAACTGTTATGTATTACAAAAATAAAGAAGAATATACCAGTAAAAATAAATCATTGTGCACATTCAATTTACCAGTAAGAGAATCAAAATTGATGTAAAGAAAATGAGACAGCTGAAAGTGAAAAAAAACAACAACAGAGAAATAAGGGCTATAGATATGTGATATGATGAGTGAACAGGATGGCTCAATGGTTGTTTTATATTTCATCTTTATCCTCATATCAGATCACCATATATTATTCTCTTATTTTCTTTTATGAGGATGGCTGACATGCTGGTGTGACGTTAACACTGTCACCTCAAAAGAAGAAGAAAAAAAAAAGAAGGTTCAAATGCCAGAAGCCCTCTGGTGTGTTTCTCATCATACATACCATGTTAGGTTGAGAAATCTTTCAACTATGATGCATTGGCAACACATCTGGGGTGACAGATGGAAGAAGCTTCAGAAGACGTTAATCAAAAAGAAGTTAATCTAACGACTAATGACCTACAGGTCATGCTTCGTTCCATTCAGCATCAACCCTGCTGAGATGGCACCTGAAAGAGCAACATAACCATCCTAGCGCCTTTTCAAAACAAACAAACAAAAAATATGAGTCATATAGATTAACGTTATTAATTACATTGTGAGCACACTAGCAGAAAAGCTATATGTGTGTTACACCGTGTGCTAATTGTAAATAAAATAATAGTCATTTTACTTTTTTTTCATCTCAGTGAATTGTAAAGCATGTTGTGTGGGCTTGTGCTTGAAATGCGCTGCTCTACCTTAAATGTGTGCAAAGGCACAAAGTGGATTCTTTTTGAAAAACATTATACCTGATATTCTGTGACCTTTTGGAACTGAAAGAGCAACAATGACTGTGTCAGCAGCAGTGGAAGGATGGATGGGAGTTCAAGGAACGAACAGATAAAACCCTGACTCACTCTGGAAATTGCTGGTCAGAAAAGAGTATAATAGGAGAGCCTCTGTAAAAGCAGACAGTTATTCAGCTTATTGGCTTACACGTGCACTTTCTTTAATGATAAAGTACTTTGTGCCTTTTTATGCATGCCTTAGATATTATACTAATCAGTATTTTCAGCCTTCATTTTGCTTTTTTCATGCTCCTATCATCTTGTCTGCAAATGATTTCATACTTTTATATTTTAACTTTTAGAAGATAAGCAAATTGTACATTTAATTTACATAAGTGTACATAGTGGTTATGAACAAAATTTTTTCCCAAACTCCACACACTGTCTCTATGAAATGTTGCCTGTAATTTGCGGTGTCCAAATCCAAGTGGAAATCTAATTTAAAGCAACCACATTATTATTTTACACAATAAAATAGTGTTGTAAGGCCAATGATCACTAAATTGACTTTCAAGCCTCAAACAATGATACCCTTAACAGTGAGAACATTTTGTACTGGTATCTGAAAAAAACTGATTCACAGAGATGTAAAAAAAAAAAAAAAAAGTAAAGAACATCAGAACATTGTGTTAAAGAT
Source organism: Arrhamphus sclerolepis (assembly GCA_037176975.1). Classification (NCBI taxonomy): domain Eukaryota; kingdom Metazoa; phylum Chordata; class Actinopteri; order Beloniformes; family Hemiramphidae; genus Arrhamphus; species Arrhamphus sclerolepis. The sequence continues at coordinate 7,841 of JBAMYA010036270.1, read as the reverse complement.
GGTCCGATGCTTTTTGTGTCAAATCATCTGATCATAGTGGGTCATAGAAGTAGGTAAAAACAGCCTCTGACAAACATCATCATGGACTGTTTTCACCGTTGGTATTTGCCAGAAATGAAGCAAAAAGGAGGAAAAAAAACACCACATCAGTAGTAATAAGCATCCTTGTGATTTAGAAGCTAAGATAAATTTTATCAGCTTTTATCAGTGTCTGACATATTTATTACGAGGTTTTGCCCCATTCCTATTAACATCAATGCTTAAGTTCATTGAGGTTTTAGGACAAATCTCTCTCATCTATTCCAAAAAATGGATCCTTTTTTTCAGGCTTTGTAATGTGGATTTAGCTCATTGTTCTGTTGCATGTTCTGACCCAGTTTTGACCAAGTTTTAGTTTTAGCTGTCAGACAGATGGCCTCACATATGCCTCTAGTATATTCTGGTATACAAAATTTATGATTCAAGATTCTTTTTCTCATTATGTACAAACAAACATCACTGGTAATGAAATTTTTTGCGCATGGTGTCAGCTCAAACTTTGCAGAAAAAAAAAAAAATCCATGTACTCTCAAAGGTACATCTGAAGAAACTGACGAGCATCCTGGTGTCCATGCCAAACCTTCTCAGTCGCCACAGGAAGAAGAGGTGCCGTCTCATTGACCTGGTGATGATGTCAGTGTGGCATGACCAGCTGAGATCCTTGTTGATGTTATACAGAGGAATTCATGGTTGATTTAATGGTCTTTCGGCTCCAAAACAGCCCCAAACCACTCCACTGTCATGCTTAAGAGTAAGTACGAGGCACTTCTTGGTGTTTTTTTTTTCTCTTTTTGTCTGGGAATCAAGCAGATCGTACTTGTCCAGTGCATTCTGATTTGCAGAAACAACTGATTCATAAAGACACAGTTGTGGTTGTGGTATGATGGTAGGTTGTGTGCGTGGTGAGGCTGAACCAGCTGCCCTCAATCATTTAATCAGCAGACTTATATATGCTGAAGCCTGCTGGGACTGGGACGTCTGTTCAGGCTGCTGATAGCCACACAGACCATCGTGAAATAGAAATAAACTCAAACTGTACATCTTACCTTGTGCATGTGTGGTTGCTGGAGACAAACACCAAGTAGAAGGACTTTTGGTATTATTAATACATCGTCTTCTTATTTTTTTATATACACATATATATATATATATATATATATATATATATATACATATATATATGTGTGTGTGTGTGTGAATGAGTGTGTGTTATAGAAATGATAGCATGGTGAAAATGTTGTTTGTCCGAGTGTGCCTAACATGAAGCCATGAAACCCATAATATTATTTTTATGTTTTTGCAAACTCAAACACGTGATCATGAGGAATTAATGTTTCTATATGACTGTATGAATAGAGGAAACTAAAAAGATTCCTGCTAAAGGACAAAAACAAACAAACAAAAAAAAAATTTTCACAGGAGTGGCTTGCATAACTGGGTTACTGCAAATTTTATTCACCTAAATCCCATTTTCTCTCACGGAGTGAATGAATGAATCAGTATGTACAATTATTATTGAGATTCTGTGTTGATTTCCTTCTAAAGCACAAGAAACCTGCTAAGACTGTTCATCGCTTAGAAGCAGCTTTTTCAAAGAGCCGTTGCCCGGCAACAGAGATGGCACACGTGAAAAGTGTGGCATACTGTATATTGGTGATTATACTGAGGGTACTTTTGTCATCATTTTTAATCCATTGTGGGAGGTGTGGAGGAATGCTCCTCTAATAGTTGCTGATGTGGTGGCAAAGCGTGTGGTGACACTGGCACGTACACAACTGTGGGCATCGACGAGCAGGAAGGACGGAAAAGAAGAAATGGAGGTGGAAGGAAGAAGAGAAGAAGCACGCAGAGATGTGTTGAAGGACGCTGGGAAATTCAGGTTGCTCAGTTGCACAGTGCATTAATGTGCGAACAGGAAAGCTGAAAATAATCCGCTGAATAGTAATGATGTGATCTTGACATCTCATAAACTTCAATAGATCTCATAGATTAAGAGTGGATAAAGTTGTGCATCCAGAGAAAAAGGAGCAGAAAGTTTCTGACTTATGGCTCCAAGAGAAGTGTATATAAACTAAAGAACAATGAAGGATGCCTGTCAGAAATTAATCAACAGCCAGCACTACAGAACACTGAAGGATATTGTTTAAGTGTAGATGAAGGCATGCACAAATGTAATGCGATAATGGTCAGTGTACTATTTCACAAACTACCCAGGAGCTAATGTAATTAGTTACGTAATCGGGAGATTCTGCTTTTTTTTTCTTTTTCTATTTGAGCATGTCACACTGGGCAGGTTTCACAACTTATTATGTAACTAACGGAACTACATCAGAACTAAGGAAATGGCAAACTTCCATACATCCATCACCTATACTAACTTCTTCCTATTCAGGAGTAGATCCCAGGTGTCTTCAGGAAGATGGTGGGGGGACATCCTGTGTAGGTCACCAGTCCATCACAGGATTAACCAATTAACATGAGTGTTTTTGGACCATGAAAGGAAACCAGAGCAGCTGGAGAAAACCCACAAAAGCACTGGGAGAACATTCAAACTCCAGACAGAATTTTCTTCAATACTATGAACTGTTTGAGATCAAACTTCAAAAATTATTTTAATATTTTTCCACTGCAATCGTTACATCGTTACATTGCTGAAATACTTGCCTCGAAAGTTTTTTTCAATTTGTGTATTTCTCCTCATCTCTGTTTGTTTTAAGACTCAGCCACTGTAGAGGTCTCTCTCTCTCTCTCCCTCTCTCTGCCTCTCTTTTTTTAACAACATTAACTGGCAATTTACCTAGTTCCTCGTGAACCACTTTTCTGGCCAACAAACCTAATTCTTTCCCTCTTCGAATGACATAATAGGTCTGGTAACGATGAACTGAACTTTGATTTTCACAAGGCTTTATATCAACAGACTCTGAAGAAACTGACTAAACAAACACGTAACTAATTAGAGAAACAATGCATGTGATGGTGAAAGAGCAGCTGCCAGTCTGGTATCCACTAAACACCCCCAACATGGTGTGGTGGAGAAGGAATGTAGATGAATGCCTGTTATTGATTCAAGGTCTGCAGCCATCTTGGTTGTCATGTCTAAAGTCCAACCCATTGTGATGGTTTTGGGACATTCTGTATCAGTGGAAAGTGTGCAAACCTATCAAACCTAGGTTAGATGCAGGGTCTGAAAATGAGCCATAGGGCTTTCCTCAACCAGGAGGCGGGACCAACCGCTGCTTCTCAAACTGCCAGATGTCTATCACCATTTGTAAATCAGATGGGCCTCATCCACCACAATCCCGAAGAGATTGTCACAGAAGTCCATTTCTTTAATTAACCTTCGATGCCAAAGCTGATTCAAACGAACACTGTTTATTATCCAAACTACAGTGTAGGAGCTCTGTTGTCAGTGGGTTAAAGCAGCACAGCTGAACCCAAAGGGTTTTTAAAATAATTTTAGCAATAGTTTGACTCATAAGACAAATTGCACTTTAGCCACGTCATAAGTCCACATCATTAAACGATATTAGGACTATTTAAGATTCAACCGTCTGTCGCTGGGTTGCCCTGCCACAGTTGCCAGATGCCTAGAGAGAAACCCACAATCAAACAAACAGCTTCACCACATCTTTCCCATTTTTATCATTAATGTGTCTCAAACTACAATTTCGGAAAACATGAAAAGTGTCCACAATTAAAACAGTCAGGCAAAGTCCCACTATTTGTAAGCACATTGACAGAAAGACAAGCAACTCAAACTCACTTATAATAATCCTCCATGGCAACCATGGTCACTGTGTTTACTGTGTGTACATGGCCTTGCTGCTTTTGAATTAGTATACCATTTTTTTTCTTGCTTTACACGTCCTACATGTTTGAGTTTTGTTGATATGAGGCTGTTTGCTCACTGGCTTATAGTTTATTTCATAATTTATTTCAAAGCTAGGAGACTATTTGCAAGGATAGTAACAGACACCTCAAACATTTTTTTCACTTTGTCTTTGATATCTGTTCTTTCTTTTCTTTAGACAAAGTGGTAGGATGATGTTTCTTTACCTTGACATGATGGTAACCAACAATTGTCCTTAACAGGCAGAGAGGGCGCTAAAGAGCACAATCTTGCACACTGTTACCTGAAGCCCTCTTAGAGACTTTCTTTAAGGACAGACAGATCTGATTGGACCTCCAAGACATTTGGGCATAATTATTGAGCTCTAACAGAGGGTAGCTATGGACATACGGAGCAAATTCAAATTTACTAGTGGTAGGTCTGGATTTCTAGACTTCTGCAGACCCATTTACTGACAGAGACTTTTCTTGAGGTGAATGGACAGCATGTCTGGCAAGGCTACTGAGCTATATCGGCAGGAGATTCACAGAACCAAACTTTCTCCATTGTTTCTTATCAAAATATCACTTTTTAGAAATGCAATATTAAAATCAAAAACAAACTGATAAGATTTCTCAGGTTCTAAAAATAATGTCTACTTGCAAGTAATTTATAGGCTTCAAATGATTTGACAATCATCCCTTTCTCACACGCACTGAAAGGCAGCAATTAATAGCAACATCTAAACTGAAGCAAAGAGGACAAAAATAACTTCAGTGACTTTTACCTGTGGCTACGGAAAACATTGAGCAGAATGATCACAAAGCCCAGACAGTAACAGGCCACGTAGGGGCCTCCAAGCAGCCTGGAGAGTCTCCTGGTCCGATGCTCCCATCTCGCCACCTAGCAATAAATGACAGCGAGAGGCAAGTAGATGACATGTGATAATGCTGTTTTCCAGAAAGCTCCAAATGTAAAACTACAGGGGGAGGATGAATTAAAATATCAAAAAATATATACATGACATTTCTTAATATATATAAAATTAGTTGATTATAGCGAAAGACAACCCTGCACTGATTTTGCATTGACTGTCACCAGCGTCATAACCATCATCACGTCCAAAACGGAGGTGAGGTCATAGTATCAGAGTGGACAAGAGGAAAATTTTCAAGACTTGACTGTGACTTGATAATACAATTTGTAATGTACAGGTTAGAAAATGTGTAATTTTCCTCAAATACCTCAGAGCACCTAAAAATGGAAGCACTTTGCTTGAAACTTCTTAAAGTATACAAATCGATCACATCTTGATTGTCTTATTTCAAATGCATTCTGGTGATGCATAAAGGCAAAACCACAAAAACTCATTGTACCTTTAGACCTAACTGTATAACACAATGTGCCCTGCGGAGAATTCACAGCATCCTTCTTCATTCCTTAACTCACCAAAAAAAAACAAAAAACCCAAAAACCAAACAAAGTGATAGATAAAAGGAGTCAACTTAGGTGGTATGGGGACATAAAAACCAAATACGTAATTCGATTAAATTTTATTTATATACAGGGATGAAAACACATGTATGATGAAAAGGCATAGTTATTATCTAGGAACGTCATGCTTTTAATGATTGCATCAGTGAAAACCAGAGACCGCTGTCTGAATTACTTGTCATGGAGCTCCAGTTGATTTTGCAATTTGAACTATCTGAACTAATCTTGAATGTGCACAGGCCCCAATATTAATACTAACGTCATTACATGATGACCAATTACTGTGGGTAGACTGGCCATCCAGCACACTATATTCAGCAGAGGGAAACAGATGATGTCTTTGCACGCAACAGAGTAACTTAGGCCTATATGCAATTTATTAAACTCTTCAGATCTGTATGATTCAGACAAGTCACCCAAAATGCAGTGAAAAAAGTGATAGTTGCCAGAAAGCAAGCTGTTTGCATCCCTGTATTTTGTGTCTATTACAACACAAGTTGTCTCTAGACGCTTCACAGAAACCCAGAGCATGAACCCTTAGACCCTTAAAAGCTTAAATGGTACAGTACATGATCTGATTCAGAGGCATATTTTTGTTTCTTTATTGTTGAGCAACTTGCCATTGAATTCAGAAATCATCTATATCTTTTAAGACTGGCTTTGGGTTTTACAGGAAAGTGTATTTCATTTATTAATTCACTATTAGTTAGTTAGCAGGAGGGGAATATAAGGATGTCTGTTGACCTTGATTACTTTTCATGATGAACAACGTTAAACACAGAACTCATCCTTTACAGTCGTTGAGTAACATTCAGCCACTGGTGTCTAAAGGAAATTTTCGGAAACATCCTTCGTATACCAGCTGGCACAAATGTACACCAGGGCATGTGACTGCCAATGACTAAATCCTATTTAATAAAATCTATAAAAACACTCTAAAAATTTGAGAAAGCAACGAAGAGTCTCCTTGCAGGTTCACGTCCACATTTTTGGCCTTAATGTGGTTATGCATAGGAGCCAGTGTGTCAGTGTAATTTCATTTGTACATCCAGCCATTCCTAAAGTTAGTGGTGAGGCTGCAGTGTGTCTGAGTCATACCTAACCTGTAAAGGACATTAATCAAAGATTTTAAATTAATTTAACCAACCAGTATTTATTCTGAGTATTGAGAGAATCAATTGGCTAATCAAGAACATTCCTCGTCCAGGCCGCTGTGTTCTTCTGCTGGCACACTATGATTATTCATCATTTTTAGCACATAACGCACTGTGCATATTCCATAGAGACTGCCAATGAAGAACCTTATCTAAGCCATCACAGTTGCTTCCCCCCCCCAAAGTGCAAATACTATAAAAAATACAAAACGAAAAAAAATGGAAAAATAGAAGCATTTGGCTTTTCTCTCCATATGGTTCAGAAATCTACATGAAATGACAAAGAAATGTAAATTCACTTTGTAATTAGGATGAGGAAGTGTGGCTGTCAAAGAAAAGACACAAATGTTGCCATGGCAACATATTTTCTATGTTTAGGCAGAAAAAGGTAGAAAAAAAAGAAGAATACACTGAATTAGCAAGTATGGAGTTGCAGTGTCCTCAAATGGCATTCTTATATGAAGTTAAGGCTTCATGCTCAAGCACAATCAATCATCACCTTTAGGGATGGCTGGCAAGACTAGCCAAAAAGGAGCCACAGTTGAAATCTCCAGATTCCCATGAATGAGAGGTGTTGTGCTCCTAGCCTAGCAACAACTGAGCTGATGGTGTCACATGTAATATAGTATTAAATTTTTTTTAAATAGCTACCAAAAATAGCAGAGGTGAACCTTGACGGTAGGCAACATTGATCAAAACCTGTGGATAACAGTTAAAAATCCTGGTTGAAGAGACGTTGCTCCAAAGTGTCACTGCAATCCCTCCTTCTTTACTTTTTCCACTCTGTCTGTGGTCTTTATTTGATTCTGTAGCCTGAAAGGATTGGCCGGGACATGTTTAGAGTCCTGAACATCATCATGCTGTCCCGTATTGTTCAAACACATTATTGCTACTGTATCCTCATATTCCAGGAGTGTCAGAGCTCTATAATCGTGGGTTTTATTTGCTGGAGAACTCACATTCCCCCATGACAATCAAAAGGAAGACATTGTTCACACTTCGTTCTCCTTTAATATACATTTTGCTGCTACCTTACATCTGCAATGTCTCCTGCTCAACATATTGTTAGCTGGTGTCTTATTGTGAATATTAGATGTATATATGAATATATTGTATTCGCAATATATATATATGTATATTTACACACATAAATATATGTATGTATTTATTTATTTATATGTTGCGAATCAAAGCCCAAAATTTGAGAATCAAAATCTAAAATCTGAGACCCAAAACCCAGAATTTGTAAAGAAATCAAAATCTGTTACCAAGATTTCTTATGCTTTTCTTTTCTCAGCATCAGTTCTAAAACCATTTCTGTTTTC
>JBAMYA010036249.1:0-15600 GCA_037176975.1 Arrhamphus sclerolepis | reverse complement strand
TAGCGGGTATAGATGATGGATGGATGGATGGATGGATGGATGGATGGATGGATGGATGGATGGATGGATGGATGGATTGTAATCGGCTTTTTCTCGTCTTTTCTTCTATTTCTTTTAATTCTTGTGGCGTCCACCACTTTGGCCAACTGTATTGAGTTGAAAAATGCTTTTTAAATAAAACTGAGTTGAGACATAAAAACAGCAAATAATTTCAGATTTAAAAACTGCACAACAATAAGAGTCGTTTAAAAAGTTAATGGCAGCAGAAGCAAATGATTTTATAAAGTCAGAAAATCATCATCAGTCAATCCAAAAGAGGGCGGCTTGGATTGTTAAAGTTCAAACATCATCACCATGGTTACCGTTAAAGGTATGGTTATGCTTTATTTTCTAAACTATCTGGTTCCAGGATTTGTTCATCAAAAATATATTTATAAAAAGAAAGAAATCCTCAAAATGTACAACTTTTATCATAAAAGTGGGGCTTTTATACTAAAATCACACTTTTTCTTGTAAAATTACAAACAGCAAAGTTTATTTTATAAAAAAGCAAATTTTGATGTAAAATTGCAAATTGTGCAAATATTAACTTGTTTTAAACAATCAAAACTTTATTGTACAATTACAAATGTCACTAAATTGTGACTTTTTAACTTAAAATAAGTTGTTTCTCAGAAAATATCAACTTTTTGCAAAATTATCACAAAATCAAAAAAAAATGCAAATTTTTGTCAATAATTTTATTTTTTGGTTCTAAAATGATGAATTAAGTTTTGTAAAAGTTAACTTTACAAATATGTTTGCATTTTATAACTTGTTTCTTGTATGATCACAAATTAAAATAAGCAGACTTTCTTTTGTAAAAAACAAAGCTAATTTTTGTCATGAAAATCGCAAAAGTAAAACAAGAAAGTGTCATATATGTTGTCAAACTCAAGCTTCGAAGACAAATAAAATCATTTAATTAATTATAACTAGACAACATCTGAAGGACAGATGAAGAGACGTGAGTGCGACTGATCGTTTGGCGTTGACATAAAAAGCTGCTTTTTAAAAAAAAAAAAAAAAAAAAAAAGTACCCTCAGTGTGACTGTTGAATGTTGTATTCAAATCCAAAACTCCAATCATGGCGGTGAGGAGACCGCTCAGCAGCTATTTCTGGATGTAAAAGGATAATTTCTTGTTGCTCACCGTTTTGTGAACGTTGCGATTTTTCATCAAAATTTGTAATTTCAACAACAAAAATGTACTTGTGCCTCGTTTTGGTCGATTAGCACATGAAAACAAACTTTGCAGGTCGTATTCTATGCTGTAAAATTTTGTGTGTCGATTAGTATTACAGATCATCATCGCCACCTGATGAGGAGTGTGAATAGACGGCATGAAATGTCCCCTTCAAAATAAAAGCACAGGATAGTTGACGTCCTCCCAACTGTCTTTGGCTCTGTTCACTTTACTGTCCCTGAATATTCTTTAAGGTCTCAAGTCAGTTAACTATGATACTGAAACAAACCTGCAGCAGGTCCAGTCTCCATTTCTGCCCATTTTTGTCACCTGTGGAGCTAAAACATGCGTGAGCATCACCACGTTCCTCCTGAACCTGCAGACGAGCCTGAACCTGGAGCTCAGAGGACCTGAGCAGGCCTGAGTCCTTCCTTCAGCTTTGTTCCCATGGGGATGCAGCCGTTCAATGAGGCAGTCGATGAGCTTCACCTCCAGTAAAGCGTGCCGACCGGGTGGTCTCCAGGTCCTCGTAAAGATGAGCCCCACCGGCCTCTCTGGGTCTGCTAGAGGCCGGGCTGCTTCAGGCTGATGACCCACACAGCTGGAGCCAAAACTCCATGTTATGAGGACACATTTTCACCTCTCAGGTTTGCATGTGGCTGGAGGCTCAGAATAAACCACGAAGATGGGACCACAGCGTTGGTATTATCGGACCTCAGCAGACCAAAGTACCTTACTTGTGCGACCAAAGAAGTGGGTCAGACTTTCTGGTGGAGTACTGGACTAGTTTGAATCTTACTTAAAGGATTACTTTGTGTCAGTAGCCAAGTTTGAGCTGGCAAAAAAATGGTGTGGAGTCCCTCAAGGCTCCATGTTGGGGCCTGTTTAACATCCACAAGCTTCAAACCAGCTCAGATTAGAATAAACAGCAATATAATCTACATAACTACGCAGATGACACTCAGATTTACATGATGATGTCACCAGGGGACTAGGAACCATCCAAGCGTTGACTGGATGCAGAGAACAAACCAGTGAGTGGATGTGATGCAGTTTTCTTCATCTGAACACAACCTGGACTAAAATCTGTGGTCCTGGACCCATACCTGTAGTCCAGATTCAGGTCAGCAATTTTACGACATAAAGTTGTGATTTGAAATTTAAAATTTACTTTTACATTTTCAGAAAATTTAATTTTAAAATTTAAAATGAACTTTTGTGAAAAAAAATGTTTGACAACAAAATGTTTTAGTTAAATTTAAAAGGTCACGATTAAGCAAAGTTCTCAATGCAGCTACCAAATTTTAGAAATTAGTTTATCACAACTTTAGACAAAGATTTTATTTTATTTCTTTATTTAACTACCAAAAATTTGTGATTTTATTGCAAAAATTCAATGTCAAATTTATAAAGCTCGTGATTTTACAATATTAAATTGAAATCTTACATCCTAACATTTGTATGTTGAGCAAACTTATATTGTAATTGTGCAAAAGTCAATTTTACCACAAACCTTAAAAGAAAGAATAAAAAACTATTTTTTCTGTTCACTCAGAAGACCTTTCCTGTTGTCTGTCAGATTTGAATCCACATTTCGTTTCTACATTAAATTGTTTCCTGGTAAATGGTCCGTTTGAGAAAGTAGCACCATTTAGCGTTTTTTTTTTATTTTTCATTCCTTCACACAGAAATGTGGATGAACGATGGTAACAAAGATCATTTTTCTTTTATTTCAGTGGAAGCAAAACTTAGCATTTTAACATGAAATGAAAAACTCTTTGGTGTTGCCTTAAATGAAATAAAAACAATGTCACTTCCTGTCACCGCTGGCAGCAGTGAAACGTTGTTCTACTTATTAAAACCTCTTCCTGAGTTCTCAACGACTTTCACACAAGCAGTTTGTGCTTAAAAAACTCCAGGAAGTGTCTGTTCAGAGCCCAGCTCCTCTCCGCAGGGGTCCGAGGGTCCAGTTTGGGGGAAACGGGCACTACGCTGTGGAAACTGAGCTACGTTGTTCGCTGATGGCCGTCCCGAACTGGTCAGCGATGTTCCACCTCTGCGTTGGTGTCGATACCACACCTGTTGGTGGTATTGAACTAGAATATGGCGGCAGCTTCGACCATCACAGACAACAGCAGCAGTAACTGGAAACTGAAACTGGAGTCCCAGAGACGGGACCTCTTGGCCGAACAGTTTTCTTTTGGCCGGCGTCCGCGGCTTCTGCAGTGTTGTGTGTCGCTCGCCATCTGTCCTCCCCCGCTGGTCGGTTCCCCTCCTTCAGCTGCTGCGTAAACACGGCTGATCAGACGGCAAAAGTCCCGCAGGTTGATGGGAAACTGGCCGCAAATCACCACAGAGGCCTGATGCTGGGCTTCCCTCTGAGCTGAGGTCAAGAGGGTTAAACACACACCGAGGAGGCTTCTTCACTTTCAGTTTCATTTGGAGGACGACTTGAGGACTTTTAGGAAGTCTCCAATTTGGCAAAAAACTACCAAATGTAACTTTTAAGCAGGAAGCCCAAAGTGAGACACAGTCCTCTAGAGTTTGTGTCTGGGACAGCGATGTGGTCCAAAGACAGATGTTTGAACGTCAAGAACGGTCGATGCAACATCAGCTGTACGAGATGATGCAAAGAGGAAGACGAGCTCCACGTTAACCCCCGGCTCATTTCCAACATTGGCTACGCTAATGGACAGTTGGGTCTGGGTCTGAGACCACCTCCTCAGCTGGCTCTGAGACCACCTCTTCAGCTGGGTCTGGATCTGAGACCACCTCTTCAGCTAGGTCCGGGTCTGAGACCACCTCCTCAGCTGGGTCTGAAACCACCTCTTCAGCTGGGTCTGGATCAGACACCACCTCTTCAACTGGGTCTGGGTCTGAGACCATGTCTTCAGTTGGGTCTGAAACCACCTCTTAAGCTGGGTCTGGATCAGAGACCACCTCTTCAGCTGGGTCTGGATCAGAGACCACCTCTTCAGCTGGGTCTGGATCAGAGATCACCTCTTCAGCTGGGTCTGGATCAGAGACCACCTCTTCAGCTGGGTCCGGGTTCACATGTTTGGTCCACGCCAGAGTTGCTTGTATTCACACCAGCCCCAAAGATCTGAACCAGGCAGGACCTGGACCTGAGGATCTTGTTTTACAGTTTTTCTCAGTCGCTTTGGTGCTTTTCTCACATCAGAATTAAACTTTAACTTTAACTTCAGTTCAGCCTCCTCAACATTTAGTCCTTCGTGTTCATCATAGCAGCAGTTTCTCTTCCTCTCAACAAATTCTGAAGCTTTTGGACTTTTATCAGCTGCTTCTGTACAATATTCTGCTAGTTGGTAACATTATCACGTGCTTATGTCATCCCAGTCATCCCAGTCAAAATGAACTATACTTATGGAAGCTGAATAATAGTCCCAATGAAACTAACAGTCATTTCATCTCCCATACTGAACATTTGTTCTCAGGTGAATTTCCACTTTCACTCATGAGGAGGTGTTTGAAGTATTAGTTACAACCAGTGACAAGTCACTCGCTCACAGTCACTCAGGGATGAATCCCACGAAGCCTCACCTGACAAGCACATTAATGAGCAAGACAGAGTTTGGACCATTTCTACAGTTTACGTGGAGACAAAGCAATGGAAGGCCAGTATCGAGGGGGAGGAGTGAGGATGAGGGGAGGAAGGGGGAGGGGGAGGAGGAAAAACAGGGGAAGAGGGAGAAGAGGCCAAGTAGATCAGCAAATACCCAATGAAATGAGGGCAACAACTGTAATGTAACCAATCGTGTAACCAATGGCTGAGGCTGGTCGAGGATGCAGCCAAATGTTGGAAGAAGCACTAAATTCAACAGTTCAAACATCTCGTAGGGACAACAGGTGTGTGTAGTACTGGATAGTACAGTACTGTAATACTGGTACATACTGTAATAGCTCATGTTTTCTGCTCATCACTGTAATTTGACTCTACACCACAAAGGATTGAAAGACAACCTGGCGGGTGGAAGACGGACCGTTTTATTGGTGCAGTGGTGATTAAAAACAAGGAAATAAAGTTGGGATAAATTCAGAGGGCTGTAATACATGATGACAATCTATTAATTATAATTATTAAATAAATTGAATTGAATTGAATTATTAGGCAATAATGAATCTGTTAAAAAGAAATAAAATGCGCATGAAACAATTGTATAAAGTTCCATTTGAACGCAACAGTGAAAGAGTGAAGGAGATCCCTCACCAGTATGTACTGGTGAAACATGTCTTCTTCTCATATACTCCAATGTTCAGCATTGTAAACTGTTTTACAGGACTTTGTAGTTTCATGCAGGACACTGATAAGTCTGTATATTTATATTCCCAGAAAATACTGTACAAATCTATAAGTTTTCCAAAATGCACAGGAAAAGTTGTTACAGCTCTCTCTCTCTACTAAAGCGTGTACTGGAACTGGAAGCACTGGGAACCACTGCACACATTCATATATGCTGATGAGGCGGGTTTCAATCTGGCCAAAGGTAGAAGACGTGGAAGAAGCTGGACAGAGAGTGACCATGGACGTCCCAGGCCAACGTGGAGGGAACATTACAATGTGTGCAGCCGTCCCAGACGATGGCGTCCTCACCCATGTCCCCCTTCTTGGTCCCCACAACATCTGTTGACTTTTTTAGACCCTCTTTACAGGGATTTGGTCCCTGAGAATCAGAGGGGTGAGGGCCACCTCAACACGTATGTTGTTGTGCCTGGAGGTGGAGGGTCTCTGCTAGCAGCCATGGATGCAGCATGTGATGACATCACAGCAGAGTCATGCAGAGGGTGGATTCGCCACTGCAGGAGCCTCATTTATAAAACCTGTTACATAAGAAAACGTTACGTGAAGCAGGGTGAAATTTGCTGTCGCAACTTTACTCGCAAAAGTCGGGATCTATAAAGAATTTCTGCGCGTCAAAAAGTTCCCAATATTCCGAAACCTTTGGACCACACGTGTGTGATGCTGCCGCAGCGTTTTCTAGACTGGATTTTAGTGGCTTCTGATGGTGACACCAAACATCACATGGATGAAGACCTCTGCACGGCTGCATATGAGACCATCCTGCGGGTCTCAGGGGGAGTTTCACCAGGGAGCACGACTCCATGATGATGTCACATGACATTTAAGACAGCAATAAGGTTCATTCTTTAACATCAGACGTAACGTCACACTAATTACTCAGTACTGTTCTGATTTCTTTCAGTTCATCAGTTGTTTCTCTGATTTTCCAGAACAGCGTTCGTCAGCATCCGTCCTCCTCCAGACACACATGTGCTTGGAGCGTGGTTGAGTGGTCTCCATGGTTACCATTTTGACCCATAACATTGATCAGCTTGCTCATTTAAATACACATTGACATTCACGAGGTGCTTTCCACTGATCATTTATGGTGTAATGTGGGCGGGTAGAGGGCAGGACAGGAGGCGGAGCCTTGTAGCAAACGTTGACGTGCAGCTGCGAAGGGAAATTGCTGCTGGTGTTCGTAAGTCGGGTTTAATAAATCGGAATCCTTTTTTTACGTACGAAAATTCTAACTTTTTGGCGCTAGAAATCTTTCAGGATGGAATCTATGCAATGTTTTACAAATGAGGCCCCTGGAGATACTTTCCTCCTTGCACGGATGACATCTGCTGTGATGTAGAAAATATGTGTCCAGACGTACAGAACATCTGGATGTGCCACAGTGATGTACATCTACCTGTTCAGTTACAGTACTGCATGTACTCTTACGATATAATGTTCACATTTGTGCACTGCTCTTTCAAAAGAGTGTTTCTTATGTTTGTTCTACATGTAAATACTGCAGGTGACTGGAGTGTATTTTCTTTTGCACAATGCTGTCGTATTGTAAAGAACATGTACAGTAAAAATGTGAACCGTACATTTTCAGTGTCTTGTGTCACTTATTCCCCAACTACAGCAATGGGTAACGACACTGTAGTTTTCAAATAGCATAAAAGTAGTGCACCGTGCTTTTGAGCATTTTTAGGCCGTGTAAAAATGATGAAACATGACAAAGTCATTTGACCATCTAGTTCATAAACAACGGAGTCTCATTTTGATGACGCTGGCAGTTTCATTGGCGTAGTGACGCAAGTGACGCGCTTTTGCAGATTAACCACTAGGTTTTGCAGTTTGCACTGATTGCTTTGAGAAATGCACTAACTGCAATGCAAACGTTAATAATGTTGTGAGAAAAGCACCAAAGCGACTGAGAAAAACTGTAAGTGAAGAAAACCAGGCAGGTGTGAAGACCTCCTAAGCTTCATTTACTTCTCAGCCAACATTTGCTAATGTGGCTCCAACTTGGGTTTCTGTGTGGGTTCGCTGGTGGCGCCCCCTGTGGACTACCTGGGAACTTCCTGTTTTAAAGTTCTGAGCCCATTTAGACCAGAGTTATTTGAAAACTGAAACTGGAATTAAGAGTGAAAAATATAATTCTCTTAACTGAAATAAAATATAAAGACAAACTTTTCCAAAAACAAAAACTGAATTAAAAACTTTTATTAACTAAAAAAAACAAAACAACTGAAACTGAATAGAATTGTGGACAAAATGAACTTAGTTTTAGTGTTTCATCCTCCTGGAGGTGAGCAGGTCAAAAAGTCCTAACTGATAGAACTGAATAAAGAACTAAATCTATGGACGAGGTCCAGCAGGAGACCATCTAAGACATTTATAATGAAATAAAGACATTTATCCTGAAATGAAGATATTCATCATGAAATGAAGATATTTATCATGAAATAAAGATATTTATCATGAAATAAAGACATCTATCCTGAAATAATGTTCCAGTATCTTCAGATTGATTTGGGATTTAGTTGAGATTATTTTCTCTGGTCCTGATGTCATCTGGTCTGAAATCAGGAAACAGGTTTATTAAAATTCATAGCAAACTGAAGTGCAGATGTGTAGAGCGAGTGGTCCAGGTGTTCTAGTGTTCCTGTTCAGATGTTTGTTAGGTCCACCATGGAGACTCACATTGACCTCCTCTCAGCTCTGATTATTTCATTTAGGCTTTAATTATTTTCTAGATTGATCCTTCATCATTCTAGCTCTTCAAGCAAAGGCTGTTGTCTTAAAAGTTAAACAGAAAAGTTTCCTTGTTTTCTGATGTTTGATGACATCCATTACTTTAGAACTGCATTCTGGGTACCAGAGTCTTTACCTATAACGCTGCATTTTTAGAATTACTGGAAGTAAAGAAAGGATTTCTGTCCCGCAGGTTTGTTGATCCTAGATTTGCTGTAAGACCTTCCCCGTTCAAAAGCACGCATGATGGGACCAGTCCTCAGCAGACAGCCCCTCCCAGCTGCCATCAGAGGAGGAGACATGATCCTGACCACTAAAGTGTTCATCACAGTTCAGAAGATGAAGACAATAAGATAATATAAGATAAGAAATGAAGCACTAGACTGAGATCATCAGCTCATTCAGCAGCCAATCAGCTGCTAGATCTCAGCTATGTCCCGCCTCCTCTGCTGGTGATTGACGTGGCGCTGACACTCATCAGGGACCAAGCATTGGTCATGATTTACAACAAAAAGGTCAGAATTTGATTCAAAAATTTGACAAGAATCTGCTTGTATGAGAAATTCGCTTAAGTGCTAAATCTGCAGTTTTACAAAAAAAAAGGTGTAATTTTAAATTGACAATTTTAGTTTGTTCTTGTTTCAAGTCAATCTGTTTTATTTTTTATTTTAAAAGGTCACAATTTAGCAAAAACTGGAATTCTGTAACAAAATTGGAGCTTTATAACAAAGTCATAATTTAAAAGTCAGTTTTTCAAAAAACATTTGGAGGAAAATAAGGTGAAAAAAAAAAAGTTGAACTGCGAAAGACGGTTCGAAAACAGAGCTGACAGAGACAAAAGATGGCTGAAGTCCCAGTTACAGATTTAAACTTCTTGATTTCAGATTCTGGGCTTTTGGTTTCAGACTCTGTAGTCCTGGACCCAGACCTGAATACTTCAGGCTCAGACCAGCAAGAGGGACATTTGCTGCACATTAGCGTTGCTTTCACTCTGAACCAGTAGAAGATGTTGGTCCTTTCCAGCTCATTACAGTGTATATTTTTAAATTTCCAGGCTCACAGACGGACAGATCTTCAGGACCATGGAGACTAAAGCGGTGAATTACAGTGAATGGTGGAGAAACCCGCCTGAAAGTGACCAAATAAGATACATTTCCATCTGACACATGTGTCCCTTCAGCCCTACATGAAAGGAGGGAGTAAGTCAATGTGCATGACCTTGCATAAACACTTGACATAAAAGTTAACACAGAGGATTTGAAGTTCCTCGGCTCCTTGATGTGGGTTCGCTGATGACCTGCCCAGATCTACTCCTTCTCTCTCTCTCTTTCTCTTTCTCTTTTTTTATTTTTTGGCCATCTGCTGCTACAACTACTTCAAATTATCGGCCTCGGCAAGTATGACGCAGCCGTTTCCGTGCAAGCAGGTTACAATAGGAAGAGGAATGCTGTAAAGAGAGCGCGCTGAGATCTGGAAACTAGATTGGAACGTATAAAACAGTGCATTAATCTCTGCTGGAGGTTTTCCTTCAGAGCCCTGCAAGTTTTTTTTTTTTTTTTCCTCTGCAGAGCGACGGCCGGCGACGACCTCTTCATCTGTCCAACAGGAGGTTTTATGAGCAGCCTCAACCTCTCGACTCCTCTCATTGACTCTTGGCATGTTTCAGAAGTATTTAGACTATTTGCTCAAGTAAAAGTACTTGTAAAACCCTCAAAAGAAACTTTTTCATTTTTTTCATGATGTTTAAATGAGGTTTTCTTTTATTACACATGTGGTAAAACAACTGAACAGATATCTGAAATGTGACAGAAATCCATGAGCAGACGTTAAAACCTGAATGGAAACGCCAGAGAAGCGAAACGCTTTAAATTCAGCAAAAAAGGCTGTTTATTTGAAAGAGGTCGACCAGTTTGTTTTCCCCCAAAACTGATTAGAGCTGATTGCAGAGTTACAAAATATCAACTGATAAGCTGACAAATTGTGTCAAAAAAATGAAAAATAAAAAATGAAGTGAAAAATATAGTTGCAATTAATGATCATCACGATCAAAAAGATTCCCCATCAATCACAAACCACTGGCTGAATCTAGTTGTTACCAACTGGTACCAGTTCATCCAGCTGGTCCCAGTTGATTTTTCTTGACTGATGTATTGTGGTGAGCATCACTCCCTGTTTTGCCTCTACGACTATTATCAGTGTGGTGCTGCTACACTTCTATTTTATCTCCGATAGTCTACACTACACATGATTTTTTTTTCTTTTTTGATTATATCGGTTATTCTGCTCGCTGGTGCAGACCAGTCTTAGGTTCAACATCTCCTAAGAATATCTTTGTTGGACAATAAGAAATATTTAATTTAGAGGAATCCTCTAGTGGTTGTTAGAGGAACTGCAGCCTCTAGTGGTCAGTAGAGGAACTGCAGTTGTTCTAACTTGTGAAGGTGACTCCACCCTGGATACCAGATGTTGCCTCTTCAGTGACAGTGGGCAGTTCAGACTGACTGCCTGAACTCCTGTCTGGGTTTGGTTCTTTAACAGACAAATATCAGAACTGTAGTTTTAAATAAAATGCTACATTTCCCTCTGAGATGCAGTGGAGAAGAAGAATAAGGTGTTTGAGAAATAACAGCAGAAGTACCAATGACTCAATCATACTTAAAGTGTCGCACTTGAGTAAATGTACTTTGCTGCTTTCTATTACGAGATCACAGATGCTGTTGGGTCATATGATCTACTGAACTCTTATTGTTCTCAGACACACGGGCCCTGAAAGTAAAAAAGGATAAATCACAGCAGACTGCCCTCTCTCTGAAGTCAGTCCTCTCTTTTGTTCCCAGATCCCACATGTGCTCTATATATCACTTAAACTGTATCACCTTCTCCCTTTGTTTATCATCTCCCAGGATAACCATGTGGAATCCCCATCTCATCCCCTTCACCTTGTCTCCAGGACCTCCAAACCCATTTTACAAGCCACGAGTTACTGGGCTTAATGGTTTGCAGCAGCAGAGCTGGTAGCACACATGATATCTTGAATGTAACAATCAAAGAGGCATGCAAGATTTTTGGTATTTCCGCTGACTTACACGTGTGCTGCAGATTCCAGCGCCAGAAGCTGTAATCTAAGTTAGAAACATGAAGGGATGAAAAGAAAAAAAGGTACTTCATACAGGAACATCTTATTGCCATGTGTCACAATGGTATCACAGACACCTTCACTCAGCTTTAAGTTTTTACTTCACATCCACACGTGTCAGTCTCGACAGGCCTCAATTAGGCTGCTCGAATTTAAAGTTTTTGACAGTAAAAATGGGAAAAACACAAAAAGGGTCTTTTTTATAACTGGAGAAAGCCTATGATGTGGAGAGATGAGACCAAAGTAGAGTTGTTTGGCCTTAATTATCACGTTACTACATGGTGTTACCATCTCCATTATAAATTTACCTGGACATTATGTCAGAATAATGACATAACAGCCATCACTGCCAAACAGCAGCATCTGGTTTTCAGAGCTGAAGCCATTTCAGATGTACAGAAGACTGCTACTACAGTCCTGGCTCCAACAGTGGACTGTGGACATGTAGCTTGACAGCAGAAATAAACCCACTCACAGAATGGTTCAGAAACTGGTTCAAAATATGGAGGAAGAGAGTGAAACCACCAGTTATAGCTAGATATTTTAGCTTAGCTGGCTTAGCTTATCAACATTATAACCTATAATCTCATAATTATATCTGAAAGATATATATACAAAGTTGTATACTATCCTCATAGGACAGTTCTGTTTCAAGGGTCAATAGGTCTGGAAAGGGTGACAGAACGTTTAGCTATTAGCTATCAGCTACCATGGTGATGTTGGGTCCTGGTGATGTTGGGTCCTACCATGGCAATGTTGGGTCCTACCATAGTGGTGCGGGGTCCTACCATGGTGATGTTGGGTTGTACCACGGTGATGTTGGGTTCTACCACGGTGATGTTGGGTCCTACCATGGTGATGTTGGATCCTACCATGGTGATGTTGGGTCCTACCATGGTGATGTTGGATCCTACCATGGTGATGTTGGGTTGTACCACGGTGATGTTGGGTCCTACCATGGTGATGTTGGCTTCTACCATGGTGATGTTGGGCCCTACTGTGATGTTGGATCCTACCGTGGTGATGTTGGGTCCTACCATGGTGATGTTGGTTTCTACCATGGTGATGTTGGGTCCTACCATTGTGATGTTGGGTCCTGGTGATGTTGGGTCCTACCATGGTGATGTTGGGTCCTACCATAATGATGTTGGGTCGTACCATGGTGATGTTGGGTCCTACCATGGTGATGTTGGGTCGTACCATAATGATGTTGGGTCGTACCATAATGATGTTGGGTCCTACCATGGTGATGTTGGTTTCTACCATGGTGATGTTGGGTCCTACTATGATGATGTTTGGTCGTACCATGGTGATGTTGGGTCCTACCACGGTGATGTTTGGTCCTGGTGATGTTGGGTCCTACTATGATGATGTTGGGTCGTACCATGGTGATGTTGGGTCCTACCATGGTAGGATTGGGTCCAGTAGTTCACTGATTATCTCTGACACTTCACAGCTGGAAGGTTCAGGTGGATCTTGGTTCAGCTGGTCTTTCTGTGTAGGTTTACCTGAGATACTGTGGTTTCCTTCTGCCTCAAAGACATGCTGCTTAGTCTAATTGGTATCATAAAATTGTGGCTAGACTTACTTTACCAAAACTATTATATGATTTGATTTATGGTAATAGTTTGATCCATTAAATTGGTTGATCTAGTTGATGTGTGTACGTCAGTGAGAGAAAGCTTGTAAAAGTGTCCTGAGTGGTTCCTTTACTAGAAGCAGATAATTAGAGCATTGTTGGCTGTTTTATACAATCTATGCTCACAACTTACTGGTTTCTGAAAGACCAGCTGCTGGAGTTTTTCCAGCCATTTTTAGGGGAAGTCAGAAACGTCTGTGTCAGTGTGGAACAACAGAACACCAAATCTGAACCATGAATCAACCAGTTTAAAACATTTGCTTTTGTTTTCTGTTAAATTCAGTCATATTGGACAGAGACTTATGGCCAGAAGTATGAAAAATAAGACATAGGCTTTGAAAAATTGGACAGCGGGTGATTTTTCCGTGTAAAAGAACGTCAGCCGAAGTAATTTCATCTCTGCCTCAGCACATCAAAGACATTTAAGATGATGCTACAGCATAGTAAAGAACCATCATATTCACCAGTAAATCATCCAGCTCAAAGCCAGCTGCAGCGACCTGCAGGTCACTCTGACTGTCTGCCAGGACTGAGAGATAAATATTCCTTCTGGTTGCAGCACCTCCTCAACATGAAGAGATCTGTCGGCACGGAGAGATCTGTTCTACGAACCTCTAAATCTGTTCTCCAAACATGAAGTAGCTCTGGCCTGTGATGAAATGCAGGGACTGTAGATGTAAAACTTAAAAACTAACTTCAAAAACTCATGGAAGATACTTCAGAAACATTTATTTCATTTGATGTGGCCCTTTAACGGTAACCATGGTGATGATGTGTCTCTTTAATGGTAACCATGGTGATGGCATTGCCCTTTAACGGTAACCATGGTGATGATGTGGCCTATAAACGGAAACCATGGTGATGATGTGTCTCTTTAATGGTAACCATGGTGATGGCATTGCCCTTTAACAGTAACCATGGTGATGATGTGGCCTATAAACGGAAACCATGGTGATGGCATTTCCCATTAATGGTAACCATGGTGATGACGTTTCCCTTTCAACGGTAACTATGGTGATGACATGGTCTACATCACCTGCAGATGCACGTTTCTCCATCTAGATTCCAGGATGTTTCTCTCCTCCTCTCGCCTTCTTTGTGAGTTGTTCCCAGTTAATGGAAAATCTTCACCATGTCTGTCTGATCTCAGTCGCTGTGGGATCAACGCTGGTGTGGTGGACCTGCAGTCCGACCCTCCGACCACCACAGATTTATACATTTATAGCAGATATTTGGAGATTTTTGCCCCTCTCCTCTCTGTCCTTCATCCTCTCTGTCCTGTCTCCCTCTTCATGTCTGCCTTTATCCAGCTGGCTATCAGCAGGAGGGTCCCTCCAGAGCAGATCCAGGTCCTGGTCCAGGGGTCATGATCTGGGTTTCTGAGAAGAACCAGAGATGACTTTGTTGTAAATAGAAGCTTTATGAAAAAAAAATGTCTGCGCCTGGCAGATTCTTCTGGAGGGAGTCCAGTTTCCTGCTGGTCGAGTACCAGGAAGGTGACTGGTCAACAGCATCACCTCTGACACGATTCCTCTGGTTTCGGGTGAAGTTGTGGGTTTTGTTTAGCAGCTGACATCCTCGTGTTTTGGGGGAAACAAAAGGTGATGGTGGTTGACAACGAGTCGGAACAGTGATAATCAGTGGGGACTTTCCATGAATTTGGCTACTTTAAGTCTTCTTTCCATTACACAAGCATTTCTTGTTATGGTGGAAAAAACTGGCAAGGTGTGTTGGTACACCAAACAGCATGTGTCATATTGGACGCTGAACGTACTGGCGGTGGCTGCATGAAGGCCGTTTGTTCATTTACAATGTTTATTTCCAAAGCAGCTTTCTGTGCAGGGCCAGAAAAGGAAACTCCAAACACACACACACACTTTCATGTCCACCTGCTGATGTCCTCTGTGCTGACTGAACTGTGAGATTACAGCAGTTAGAGCATTTAGGAAACAGCTTTAAATTGAAAACTACCAGAATTAAAGCCTTGACTTTACAATAGAACCTAATTAATTAATAGTACTGACAGGTACATTTAGTGTATCTGGAGTTGAGTAGATCCTCCTCCAAGTTTAGTTTGGGCAGATTGATCCCCAGGTGGTGCTCAAGCCCCGCCCCTTTTTCCTTCCAACTTGTCAAGTGAATGTCAATCATTTCAGAGTCACTCTTTAGCAATAAAAATATCCACTTCTACAAAACGCCCAAATTTACGAGAAGAAGTTGAAATATTAATGATATTTATGATGCAAAATCAAGATTTTGAAGTCAGAAAGTTGATTTTTAATTATTTCAAAATTCACTTTACCAAAAAAATAAGGGATTTTAGGTTCAATCCCCGGCCGGTACATGAAGTGGGCGGACGGAGTGCTGAACAAGTGCTTCCCACATTCATGGATGAGGTGCCCCTGAGCAAGGCACCTGAAACACAGGAAACCATCATCAAACTGGTGAAATCAGGGCTGGGACCGATTTACTGGAGCTGGGAGATGACATCATGCACAGACTTGGTTACGTCAGAAGTACGGACTCCTGGAGGACCAGCAGAGCGGA
>JBAMYA010036238.1:0-15602 GCA_037176975.1 Arrhamphus sclerolepis | reverse complement strand
TATATATATAATATTTGAGAGGACCAAAGATGGTTGCTTTTTTTCATGATCCAAGCTGCTTCTTCAGGTGAAGCTCTGTGTCATCTTGATCTGAGAGCTCGATGCTGTAAAATCGACCGGTGCAGCAGCAGAGGTCTCTCAGCATTAAAGTTGATTTCGAACTTCAGAGTAAAGCCTGCCTAGTAAAAGCTTGACCGCCCTTTCATGCCAAAATCAGAGGTTATTGATGAAGTTAAACACAATAATTCAACATGGGCTGCAGAGAGGCAGCTTAAAAAATCTGAGCAGTCATTCTGATTTTTCACTCTTCTACTCTTCTTACTGACATCAAACAGAACTAGAGATATTCTTTACGTGGTCTACGAAAACCTTCCAACACCTCTCCCCCTCCTCCCCGGGGGGGCTTCTAAAGGCTTCCAGAACCACCTGAAGCTGATATCACCAGCAGGGTCTCTTAAAACCCTGGGCCACCAGCCAAAAATTAAACCGGTACAACGCCACCCACCTGTTCACACATACTGTACACTGAGACACAGCTACAAATCCACAGCATGTTACTGTGCTGTAGGATATAATATGAACCTTCTTCTTAGTATTTCAGTCTGTACACAGTGATAGTCAATTTTGATTAGAGTGCAAAGGAAGTCATTACATCCACACAATCATGATTCATTCAAGCTTTTTCAATTCAAACACCCTCATCTTTTTTTGCCAACCACAAAATATCCAGTTGGACTTCTGAAAATCCTGTTTTTCAGGTGTGATAAATGCAGACCAGCATCATGTCAAAGCGTGTTAGACAGTACACAGACGTGTGGGCCTACTTGAGGATAATCTGTCAGCGTTAACATTTTGAAGTGTCTGAAGCGGATCCACTCAAAGCTCTCCTCTTTTGTCAGCTTTTAGCCTTGCGTACACGCCACTGCCACATATTCAGCTGTGTGGAATTCACGTCTGCCCATCTTTGCCTTTTCGACAGAAGATAATATTGCACATAAGGGTGACAAGATGAAAAAATGCCAGCTTTGGCTTCTTGCTTACACAGTAGATGAACTCATCAGAGGATAAAAACTGTAATCAACCATAAACTGAACTGAAACACAAGAGACTCTGGTATTGAGTCTATGAGGAGTATTCATTCATGTATTCATTTAATGACTAATTTCAGCCTTTAAATAGTTCTTCAAAATGAAAAGTTATTTATTCGTCATCTCAAACATTTTTGGTTGTTACTTGCTGGTATTTTTCTGTGTGACAGATATTAGAGATTGCAGATTTTGGCTCATCCTGTCTCACATGAAAATCCTCCACATGTTTATGAGTACACGTGGCTGTGTGAATGATGCATTTGCATAATTTGAGAAAGTTACTTGTGAGCGATCATATTTCTTTTTGGCACGTCCCTGCTTTTGCATGCACTTAGGTTGGAAAACAGCAGGTATGCTTGAACAGAGGCCAAAATTGAAGCACACTGAGATGTTAATATGTTTATGTAAAAAAATAAACGGAGTTGTAGATAAATTTGCTGGTCCTCTTCCAAGAAATAAAAAGAGAAGCCACAACTATGAAATGACTTGAAACTCAATGGCATTTGTCCTTATTTATTCTAAGTTGAACACGTCAGACTATGTCTTTGATTTTTGATCCAACTGTACATTTTCCATTTCCATTTTCTAAACATTGATAGGTCCAATACCCTTCTCAAGTTTCTTTCACCTGACCTTGTGTCTTGTATCGGGTGTTTTGGACCACCAGTAACATAAAGACGTTCAATAGAGTTAAAGTCAGGGCATGGAGAGGGGCATTTGAGAATATTCCATTGTTTTGGGGTCATTATCCTATTATAGGCTCTTCACAGGCTCAAGGCCTCCCCACAGATGATGTAGCAAAGCAGCCCCAAGACAACTCTGTTTCACAGTAGGTAAGGTGTTATTTTCTTAGTTAGTTAGTGCAGAAAAGTAAGGAAACTATCTTCTAATCAACCTGGGATTGCTTTTCCTTTTATTTTAGACAGATCCTTAAGTTTGGCTAAAGTGCCAGGATCCTTGGATTGTTTGGAGATGGTCTTATAACCTTTACCCTATAACCTATAACCTTTATATGCTTATTGATCAATTTCTCTGTGAACATTACTGCCAGCTCTCATCTTTGCTTAGACTAGTTCAGACAATCTTGACTAAACAGTTGCATGTTTTCTCCCTTTTAGTAGGCTGAATAGTTGTTAAAATAAATACACCTGCAAAACTATTAAAATTTAAAAAGTGACTATAATGCTTCACTATATAGTCATTTTTGGCATATGAACAAATGGGTACAGTGTCCTTTAAAAAATAAGGGTTAATCCTTTTTCATACTTTTATTGGATTACTCTCGTAAGACATGCAAGCATGCATGAGACAATTCTTTTCAGGAGGAATGAAGTCCAACAAATGTATGCTTTCTACAATTTCCACAAGTTTATGTTGAAAAATGTCACTCTGCACTAAAAAAATTGCGCTTTGTAAGGGACATAGAGTAAGGAATGACAGAAGCACAAAGTGCTTATTCTACAGCTCCAAGCAAACACAGCAATGAACACGTCTGACACCAAACAAAAAGACGAGGACACAATACTTGAAAAACTTGTAAGGCCTGGAGTTCACCCAACCAGAGAAGGATGTCTTAGCCAAAAGACTCAACTTATATGTGGAACACCAAGTTACATAAGAAAAAAGGCACCATTCAGCCCCATCATCATCATCATCAGTCCCCCTCTGTTGCTGACATCTACATGGAGGAAGTGGAAAGCAGAGCACTGAACTTCTGCAATGAGGCAACACCAAGCCACTGGTTCAGGTGTGTGGACAACACAGTTGAAGTCCAAACCAAAGAAAGCAGAGGCCTTCACTGAACAAATGGATTCAGTAGACAGCAACAAGACGTTCACCAGAAAGGATGTAGAGAATAATAAGCAGCTATTTTTGGACTGTGCTGTGCATACTGAAGAGAATGGATGTCTGAATGCTGAGGTTTACTGAGAACCGACACACAAACGAAGATCTGTTTTTCTGATTTAAACCACCCACTGAAACGCAAACAAAACATCTGAATTTTACATCAACAAGCTACAAATGTTCCTACTTCAACACAGGAAAACAAACAAAGAAGGAAACACATTAAAGCAGTACTTCAAACCTTCAAAAGAAATCTGAAAAAAAAAAATACAGCAACAAATGGAGAAGAAAGAGGTGTGAAATTATCATTCTATAAGTGGTAGGATGTTCTGAGGAACCAAGAAAAATCTTCTCTGACCCAACAACTCACACCTTGATTCATGTGATTCATGTGACCAAAACCAGGACCACTACCTGGACTGGACAAAAGACTAACAACCCACAGGAGTGATGGGAATAATGGGAACTGACCAAGCTTTCTGGATGGAAGGTGAAACAACTTCAAGATCAAAGAAAAAGAAGTCTGGCTGCCTTGATTCAAACCTCTGAGAATATAAATAAATTTGATGGTACGGTACGGTACAGTATGGTACGGTACGGTACAGTATGGTACAGTATGGTACAGTATGGTACGGTATGGTATGATGTGGCATGGCGTGGTATGATATGGTATGGTGTACAGACAATTGTTCAAGGCAGACAGACACCCTGTCTGAGTCTGTTTTTGTTTTGATCCTTTTAATATATATTATCTACTATTGGCTTGTGCTTGCTCAGGATGGAAGATTGCACCATAGTGAATATTTGATGCAATCTTTTTGTTCTTCTGTTAGGCTGTTTTTGTTTTCTTGTTTTTTACATATTTTTCCACAAAAATTGACATTGTATGAATTTTGACTCTGGACTATATTTGAATGAATTGGATCAACTGAAATAGAGTGAATTGGAGTATAACTGGACTGAATTGGATAATTGTTAACATGGACTGTATTGAACTTGTCTTCTGTGTAAAGTGCCTTGTGATGACAGTTTAGACAAGAAACTATGAAAGGAAGGGTTAAATTCATTGTCTAACAGAGGAGTAGAACATAGCCGGGGATCTTTTTTAACCCTTGGGCAAGACTGAAGGAGTAAAGGTGTGTGTCCACTGTATGGCTTGAATGTGCATATTATTTTCTATGTTAGTGTGAAGGATGTCAAAATGCTCAATATCACAACAAAGACTTTTTTATCTTCCTTTGGAAACTGTGACACCGTGGGTACATCAGCTGTATGTAATGGTTGCAATTAACTTATCAGCATATCGTCCTTTGCTTGTTGAGGGGGAGAGCATGACGTGTCAATCTCATTCTTCCAGTGTGAAAGCGCTGCCTGTCTGCAGCACTGAGCAGAACCTGTGCCAGCCAGCCAGCGCATACAAATCATGGTTCTTATCACACACAGGGGCCAGAACACAGAACTGCAGACAGCACTGATCAGATTTGAAATGTGTCACACGACAAGACGGCTGCCAATTATATCTTGGTTGAATAACAAGATCAGAGAGCTGCCAAACAGCCATTAGGCTCGTTTGCATTACGATTAATCATATCACCATTCTCAGTGTTTATGGATCCCACAACGTTGATACACAGAATTACTTGTTAAAAATGACATGGTGGCATTAGATAACAATGCAAATGAGAGCTCAATTAGACTCATCGTGTCTCATCATTATAATCTGCTGTTTTTTTTCCCATTGATCGTGTTTAGATAATAACTTTTTGCTTTTCTTTTCAATTTTTAGTCTCTTCAATGGAAAACACAATGATACAATGAAAGAGCTGTAGTAGATATTTGCTGCCCCTTTGATCTTAACTTGGAGAGGCGAACATGGATGGGTGGATGAGTGGGTGGATGGATGGATGGATGGATGGATGGATGAGTGGGTGGATGGATGGATGGATGGATGGATGAGTGGGTGGATGGATAGATGGATGGATGAGTGGGTGGATGGATGGATGGATGGATGGATGGATGAGCATGAAGAGGCCAAACAATGACTGATCATGAGCCTGTCATATTTTTGCCACGAAAGGTGTGTTTCTGAAAATGGTAAACATTCATGGTAAAATCTAAATATTGACCTTCTTTAACATTTTTCCACATTTTAATAGCTTATTTGGAGGTTGAGAAGTAAAGTTTTTTGTTTTTTACATATTTCTTTTATTTTAGAAGAGCTGTTTATATTATATAACACAAGACAGCCTCTTTAGGGCTTTATTGTGTTAAGATAATAAGTTAGACATTTTTTTCAGTAATTTTATGGATCTAGATAATTCTCAGTTAATGTGAAGCAATTGCTTAGTTTCATTTAGTTGTGCATTGTTGGGTTTAGGCAGCGTTCAAAAGCAGTACTGCATCAGAAACCTTAGGAGGGACCAAAGGGCTGAATTCATTTTTACAGGTTGAATTGAAAAGGAAGTAAGAATGATGCAGTTCCTTGAATGACCACAAGCTTCAAAAATTAACCCCCATGTTGAAAATGTCAAATTTTGCAACAAAAATAAACATATTTATAGCCCGATTCAAAAAACTATTTTGACCTCCTACACTAGATTTCACATCCATGATAACCGTACGTTGGATGAATTTTTTTGTACAACCCAACAGATCATAGATATTCCTATTCTAAAGAGAATGTGTTTTGCTGTCCGGTAGGTTGGTCTGGAAGGGTCCGAGGACAGAATTTGAGCTAAATAGCGGGCAGCTTGTGTTAACCATTCATTGTCTAATTGCACTGGTTATTTCCGATGTCGCAACAGAGAAAAGTATTTAAAATGTGAGGTTCTGCTGCAAATGTCCACAGGACGCGTCAGTGGCAGGCTGAGTGATGTAGAATCCCAGCGGAGCGCTACTGTTCCTCGTTTCAGCTCTGACGTCATTTTGGTCGTGACACTTGAAGTGAGGATGTTTAGACAGATTTGCTCAGAATTAACATATTGTATTAGGATCATAGATTACCAACAGCTAAGACAGAAAAGCTAATAATATAATTTGTAGTGACTTACAATGGTGGACACGTTCCAGCTGACTTCCAGGCTCATTCTGCTCATTTACAATTTTGTCCCATTCGGTACAATGGAGAAAGAATTGAACTGTTTCTTTCCTGCCTCAGTCAAATCTTCAGCTGTAATATGGTCCTATAAATGAAAATGACACTTACCCAAAGGTATCTGGTGCTCATGAGTCTGAGAGGTCTGAAGCGTTAACATGAAAGAGTGATACAAGTTATGAATGTGAACCATTGCATCAGGTCTTTATCAAATCAGTATTATTTCAGATTTGGTCAACATGGCTGGAAGCATAATTGTAATAATCTTATTGTAGAAATGGGTCTTGCAGGACAAAATTGTCTGCAGTAATTCAGTTACACAACTTAAAGGTTTAATTTTACCGGAGACACCAGAAGGTGTAGTCTAGAGATGAAAGCGAACATAATTCATCAATTCACATTTTCCGTGTGCAAAAGAACTGCCGATGCCGCTGCTAAACAAACAATTCTCATAAGATCTTCTTTAACTATTGCCTCGCCAGGTGTTCATATCTTTTCTTGTCAGAGTTGGACTTTCAAGTATGATTGAAAAGGATATGTGAAAGTCATTGCAACAGGATCTAAGAGCTGGCAAGCTATTTGTCATCTTCAGAACTGTCAGTCATGCTTACAACATGGTTAGAGATAAATGAAATTTGCAGTCAGAGGCTGAAGCCTACAAACACAGAAATATATGCAGAAAGATGAAGTGAAGCTTCAAGTATCTTCTCCTCATTAGCAAGTCGCAGTAATAACTCATGTCATGTAGCCTTGCAGGTTTGTGGAGAAGCTTTGACAGACTGCTAATCAACCCATCCCACAGCAACTTCATTATTGTTTGTATTTAATTTACCCTGTGTGTTCGGACATGATTTCACCATTATTTATTTCTCTGCTTTGTTCATATTCTTGTGTATTCTGTTTCCTTTCTTGATCAGATTCATATTCTTTTAACTGTTTTTTGTGAGAGAAACAACTCTCCATTAGTCTAAAAAGAAACCATTAGCGTTTCTATCACCCTTTGTGGATGCAAAAAGACTATTTCTTGTCAGTGGAAGTTAAATTGATTGTTTGTTTTTAAAAAAAAAAAAAAAAAAAACAGATTTGTAACTATCTCGTACAATGTTCTAATTAATTTCAGCTTTGAAATTCATAGTTAGTCAAAAAAAAGTGGATCATGGTGCCAAACAAAAACAAAGCTCAGGTATAACTGAACAAGTTGTTTCATTAACCACATTTGCTTTATGTGTGTAAAGGTAATAATAATAAAGCATAAAAGTTTTTAAAGACAAGTCTAACAAGCTGTGTATTTATAGAACAACAGCATTATTAAAATGAAGCTAAAACCAGAATATGGCACGAACAGCCAAGCAAGAGACCAGACAAAGCTAAATCTTGGACAGTGTTGTAAAAACCATTTAACCTCCACTGCCAATATGGGGACCCAAAGGTTCCTCTGTGCTGCTTTAATGGGCAAAATCGGACATTTTCAATGACTGACAGAGGCTAGTAATCCAGGACAGTGAATTTTATAATTTGAATTTTGACTTTCCATTCATTATCTACACCCATTAATTCCTGTGCAGGGTCCTGGGGGTCTGCTGGAGCCTATCCCAGCTCTCTTTGGGCGAAAGGCAGTGGTACACCCTGGACAGATCGCCAGTTTTGTTTGACTTTTTCGGGGGGAATTTTCAGAAAAGCAACCTCCAGAGTTGCTGTTGTGGCTCCTCTGTGTTCCCCTTTTCCTTAATAAAGTCCTCGTGACCTTTCACCAGATGGCTCCTTAAATTCTTTACAAGCTTGCCTGCGTTACAATTTGCCACCTCTGGAAACTGCAAGCATAATGAGCATTCCAGTATACAGATTTGTAAATCCACATCCAATTGCATCCATATGGCTCAGTTCGCTCAGTAGAATACCATTAATATGTAAAAACCACACTTGAAGCATCACATAATGTGTTCCCCATTCACCCACAGACAGACAAAACACACCAATGATGGTTGAGCTGCCATGCAAGGACCTGGCCTGCCATTTAGAACGACTTGGGCTTTAATGTTCCCAACAATACTTCTAAACCAGTTATGGCCAAGCTAAACCCAAAAGGAACCAGAACTAACCTGCTGGAATGTACTCTAACATAATATAAGCTCTTTATAGATAGATAGATATAGTTTTTTTTTGCTGTATAATTTTTAACAACCTGTTGAAAACAAATGAATAACAGGAGTGGACACTTGATCCAGCACAGGACTCCTTAAATTGCCCTGTTTTTTCATGGGCAGGAGGCGTGTCAGCTGAGTAGGTCCCCCAACGTGACACATTTTTCTGCAAACTGTTAAAAGTCCACATGTGAGCCAAACCATATGAGTATGAAATCTGAGCAACTAGTTCTCAATTGGTCCTTAGCATACCCTCAGTTCATTCCCAGCTGCACTTAAAGCTGTCCTGTTGATGTTTGATAATCAAAGACTTTAAATATTCAGGGATGCATCCTTGGAATCCATTTATGCTTATTTTGAAGATGACCAAAGGCCTAGGAGTTAGAGCAATCCTCTACCAGTAAGAAGGTCGGCTGTCATTCCCCAGACACTGCACCTGTCCGAGAGTCCTTGATTAAGACTCTGAGCCCCACACTGGCCTTGGTGTACTTACAGACAAGAAAAAAAAAGGCCCTGCATGTACAGAATAAGAAGCATTTAAACAACCATTTGAAAAATAGATGAATTAGAAAAACACTGGCTCTGCTGAACCTATCCAAGGTTAAAACACCCAATGGAAGCATGACATATATTTATCACATGTAAAAGTATTACATTTAAAATGATTTTTCAAATTGACCAAAAAAAAAACCACAAAAAAACCAGTTTAGCTCTCATGTAGAACAATTTAATTGGTGAATCACACAAATCTGCTCACAGAGAAAATGTATACATAATAGTAAAAAAAAAAAAAAAAAAACGTGTCTTTTTGAAAAATAATTCTGAAGACATTTACTTTTATTTTCTCTTTCATGAGGAAAAAATGAACTGATTATGTTTGGGTTTTTTTCTTCAGGTCTTATCTCCATCAAGCAGCTCCTTCATCTTAATCCTGTTTGTCCTAACTAGAAATTCTACATCCTGACAACTTTAACACATCCAAATTTATTGACTGAAGAGATTTAGGAGGAACGTCCTCTATGTTGACTAAAAGTATATCGACCATGACGCAATATTTTGGTCATGATGAAAAATTATCTCCACATTCTCCTCTCAAATGATTGATACATAAAGCATATCTTCTCTTAGCCACTACAATAAATCATTCTTGCTGATATCTTTTGCAGATGTGCACCTTCTGTTAAAATGGCTCCCCTGCTATCCAACAGCACTTTCAGAACAACTTTGGCCTCAACAGCCTCAACTCTGAATAGAGCTGTAAAGCTATTTCAGATACCCCAGGTCCCAGAAGTGGGGGTTATGTCTTTTTGAGGCATGCACTGTGTGTGACAAGAGGTGAGTATGTTTACACAAAATCTGAAGTATTTCCGATAACCTACTTAGCTTAACAGTCAGTTAGATAGTTACATGCACTGCAAAATTTGGCTGAGAACTGGAAGACCAACAAAATCTGCAGAGTAAATTAATTCAGCTTTGGATCTCAGGTGAACTTTTGGTTTAGCTTTGAAAGCTTTGAATTAGTCTGTCAAGTTTAATACAAAGAAGCATTTCCTGGATGGATCATGAGTCTCAGATGGCTTCCAATTTGAAAGAAAAACAGACAGCATTTGTGGTCCATGAGTGTTGTATAACTTAGAGCATTAACCATACCAGTCTTGAAGACAAAAACATTTTCCACATTCAACCTGAGGAGGAGGATGCACCTGTGATCATAAAACCAGACGAGAGATTGCTGGTGAAAAAATTCAAGATGACGGCTCGCTGCTAGAATAAATACGCAAGTTGAAATATTTTCTATCAAAATATCTTCTCACCAAATAACTTAATTCTACTCTTACTACAACTGCCTACAGTTAGCTTGATCTTAATCTGCCTAAGAATCTGT
Source organism: Arrhamphus sclerolepis (assembly GCA_037176975.1). Lineage (NCBI taxonomy): Eukaryota > Metazoa > Chordata > Actinopteri > Beloniformes > Hemiramphidae > Arrhamphus > Arrhamphus sclerolepis. Next base: position 5,549 of record JBAMYA010036238.1, on the reverse strand, counting down.
AGATCTCAGGGGAGGGATAAGAACCTGCACAGATACTGTAAGAGTCATGATTATCATTATCATTATTATTATTATTATTATTATTATTATTGTTAATAAGGGTTTCCATATTGTCCCAGCTTCTTCTATTTTTATTTTCTCCATTTGGGTCATAATTAAGTGGAGCAATTTTCAAAGTGCCCTTTCATAATTTGTTAGTAAAAGAAAAAAAGAAAAAAGTAGAAAAGAAAATTATTGACAGAAAACTTAATACTGAAATGGATGAAAAAATGGATGAAAACTACATGTGTGTTAGAAATTGTTAAATGTATTTTCGTGTAATATAGCCTACAGTTTAGTGATAAACTGAAATGAAAATATATGGGAGATATCTTCAAAAATGACAACCAGAGATTAACTTGACAGTTTTCTTTTATCAAATTTTCCACTCTGCATTGAATTGGCCTACGTCATATGTGCCTTTTCAGGATGAAGTATCTTTTCATAACTGAAGAAGAGTCTGAGAGTAAACTGCACAAGTAAAGCCTATAAAAGAGGTGTAGGTGTGCGCACTTCCTGATTATAGGATGCATTTTGATGCAAATATGAACTATTCTATATCAGTGCGATGACAGACCGTAATCAAATTTGTAGCCTTCAAAAAAAAAAGAAATAAAAATTGTGAATTAATGGTCCATCAGGCCTTGAGGAATAATCAGTTTACACACACCATTACAGTGTGTCAACAGAAGCAGTCAGCTCCTGAAGCAGAAGCTATTATAATCAACTCAAATGCTTTGTTAATGCTAATGCTAGGCACATGCTAGATACAGTAAAATAAATAACACATGTAAAGTCTACCACACAATAAAATCATTTAGTAAAAGAACAAACAAAAACAACTTTAGCAGTTTTTACCCATACCACTCAGTCTGAATAATGAACCTGTCATGGTTTGGGTTTTAGTTCTGGGTTTTTGTCAGTGTGGTGTTTTGAATCCTTGTTTTCTTGTGCTGGACTGTTTCTGTTAGCTTTACTTCCTGGTTTATTCTGAAGTCCTGTCTGTGTCTAGTTATATTCTGTTTGACTTTCCTGATCCTCGTTTCCTTGATGTGTTTCACCTGTGTCTCGTCAGCTCCTTCCTATATATTGTCTTGTCTGTCTTTCCCTTGTTGTTGGTCCTTGTTGTTTATTACGTGTTCCTAAGTCCTGTTTTGTCTGTAAACTTTTTTTTTTTTTTTTTGCTGCAACCAACACAACCAACACAGAGGCCATGGTATAATTTTAATCCCGTGAATAATTAATGTGAATCATCAAGTAACTAATTGGAAATTATTGGATAGCTGATAGGTAATAAATGATGAACTAACCACTGCTTAACCAATGGTTAAATATCAAGTTGTGAAATGGATTTTAAGAAAATTCAAGCTTATTAAATTGTCAAGTCATCAAAACAAAAGAAGTAACTAATCAAGGAATTAATCACTACTTAACCATTTGTTAATTACTCAGTTGTAAAGGGAGGTAATACTTAGTTAATGGGCAAGTCATCAAAACAACAAGGGTAACCAATCAGAAATTATTGGAAACCTGATGATAAATTAAATTATTCCCTAGTTTCTAATGAAGAACTACACAGTGGACAATCAGAGTCAGGGTTAGAGCTTGCATAAATGAATCACTAGTTAATGACTAGATAAATAATATCTTTAAACTGAACTTTATCAGCATTATGTATAAATTCTGAACTGTATTAAAACCCACTCTATAATGGGCATTCATAATTAAGTAATGGTTAAGTAGTAGTTAATTCATGGATTGTTTTTGATAATTAAACGATAATTAAGTGCTAATTAAGCAACATTTTGTGTACCTTTATTGTAAAGTGTTACCAAATCAGAACTGAGCAAGCTCTGCAGTGTGAGCGTAGTCTAATATAAATAAACCACTAAATCTAAAACTATTTTCATTGCTACAGATCTATGGCCTTTATGCAGTTATAGAGAATACCAGCTTCTCCAGTTGCTGAAAACTCTGGCACCAAGTCATAAACTCCAGTCACCACTTCACTTCATAGTGACTTTCAGAAATAATCTTCTGCCTTTTACCATTTTATGAGGATGCACACCCTTAACAAGGAACTCAATACGCTGATGTACACAATGATGAATAAACAGAGACAACATATAAAAACATTACGGATAGCAATTACAAGTTTTTATGTCACCATACTATTACCCAGACCAAAAGTAATGCCAGTCGATTTGCCATTATGTTTGAGTCAGCCAAAAGGGGACTGCTTTGACTGACTCAGTTTAAGTGTGTGAAGAACATAGATTTAGGTTGTTGTATGCTTCAATGTTGAACTCATGTCGTATAGCCATGAGCTGTAAGCTATCCTGCATGTCTTCTGCAAATATTACAAAGCATCAGGTTGATGCAGACTACAAATAAATATAACATAATTAGTCCACTTGATATCATTGTTCTTTTCCTTCTTTGTGTTACCTGCAACTACTTCTTCAAGCTGGGTAGAAAGATAGTATGACCTTTCTACCTTCAGTTTTGTCTTCAGTAACTGAAAAGCGTCCTCCATTGGGTTGAGCTCAGGCCACTGACTTGGCCATTGAAGAACATGTCTTTGCCTTCAAAAAGCCTTGAGTTGCTTTCAAAGTATGTTTAAGATCATTATCCATCTGTGAAGTCCATCTTATTGATTTTGTAGCATTTATCTAAATATGAGCAGCAAATATAACACATAAACCTCTCAGAATTCATGTAGCTGCTTCTGTCAGCAGTCACATCATCAATAAACCCCAGCAACCCTGTTCCTTTGAGTGTCATACATGCTGCCAACCCAGGTGTTGTGTCAGACAATCTTGTAACAATATTTAAAGAAACTGCATTGTGTTACATACAGATAAACCATACTGGAGTCGATATTATGGATATGTGCTATTGACATTATAGACTCATACATGTAAACTCAGACAGACTAATACTAAAATGAAAAAAAACAAAAAAAAACATCTAGGGTGGTCTCGCTGATATTTGTTTATGAAAGCATGTCCCTTTGTGGTTATAAACTGAAATGACAATGCAAGATAGTGATTTGCATCTAACCATTAACAGGAAACTTATAATCTAATCAAATCATGATGCCAGGAGAGAGTCATACCTCTTTTATGAAAGCATTATAGTGTATGTACATTGGGAGGCTCAGCATTGGTCACATATATTCTTATCCCCAACCCCCAGACATAAGGAAGGATAAATGACAAGTAAATGTCACATTACTTAAAAAAAAAACAACAAAAAAAAAACAAACAAAACAAACAAACAAACTTGTGGGTCAAAGTGTGCAGTCTATTGCATATGAGAGTAAAGCCACGCTGGCCAGGGAGGTTGCTGGGGAATTTACACTCCACCATCTGCCACAGCTAAAGTTATAGGAGGAAGCATACAGCGTTTCTATGCGGCATATCAGCACCTGCACTGGTGGAGAAATAAGTAGATCACATTCTGTCTCATGTTTGCATTTCGAGAGCCTTCCTCATAACGTGTTCGGAGTGTAAGAAGAAGGACAAACACTGGAAGAGCAGCAAATATCGTTCTAAAAATAAGACACAGATAACTTCCAGCTGTAATCCCTTTGCTTTTACCATTTTATCAGCGTGTCTACCCTTGAGAAAAAGCTCAATACAAAGATGGACGCAATGTGGAATAAACACACAGGTAATATCTCAGTAATCATATAATTACACATCATTACAACATCATCATCATCGTCATTACAAGTTTTTGTACATTTTCTACAGTCATGTTTAAAAATCACAATCCCAATTCAGCTGTGTCATCTCCAACAGCATGCCCTTTAGTATCAAATACAAGGATGTCATTAGGCCTGTTTTGGGGGAAACTTCAGCCACCCAAAAAATTCAGAAGCCCCCCTAACTTATTGGTTGTCACAGCAACAACGGCACAGAAATGGTAACAGGTCAGCTCTAACTTTTCTCTCCACCATTATCAAGCACCGCATAACTCAAGAAATCTTTTTAAAAACTCCTCATTCACACATGTCCGGCCCCCTTGCCTTCCTCACCCAATCACACGCCTGCCGTAGCCCCATATGCATTCAATGCATCTCATACAGTCAGAGACCACAGTTTAAAAGTATTAGCTGAAAAAGTATCACCTGAATTAGGTTCTATTAATTATTAATTAATAACTATTACTCCACCATGAGCTGTTTCTATCAATTCACCAATTCACTTCATATTCATACCACTGAAAATCAACTTCAGGATTTCCTGGTCAACAGCAACTATTCATTGGTACTCAAATGTGAAGTTATGTATTCCCAGTTCATCAAACATCACCAAAGTAAAGTTTTGGTTTTGTTGTATTTTTTTCTGATGATCAGTTGGTTCAAGATCTGCTCCCTTCACAGATATAAAGGACACAAGATTATTTAGAAATTACAGAGAGTAAGTTGTAATGTTTTCTTCTATGGAAAGGTTATTTAGTGTTTCAGTATTTTCTGCATAAAACAGTGCTTGAATCATCATCTGACAACTTTAATTTTAAATTTTTTAAATTCAGATGGTAAAACCATTGGTCCACAAATGCAACTCTGCCAAACATGTTATTTGTTTTTATTTAGGTTATTTCATGTTAATTTCTGTAATTATTTCAGTTGTCAGTAGAAAAACAATCTTAATCCACCTCCATCTCTCAGAGGAGGTTGATGCTGAGAGTGAGTCAGAGGTCAGTATGCAGGGACAGTGAAGAGACCTCTGTTGCTGAGGTGATGAAGGCTGTTGGGCAGTTATCAACAAAATGTGATTGTTTTAATGGAGCCTCATTTAAGACTCACTTTGAAACTGAAAATCCAAATTGCATACTAAAATCAATATTTACTTTGAGTGCAGTCTGTTATAGAAACTTCATGACAGACAAGACAGCTGTAAATTCAAACATTTACATGCCTAACAAGCTCCTAGAATGCAGGAAATTAATCTATTTAATTAAAAATTTTACTATGTTCTGGATAGTTTTTATATACTGTCCTTTAGTTCTGGATATTATGGTATACTATGTGCTCATTTGGCAGAACAAATGTTTAAGAAACATTCATATTTCATATATTATGTATTGTCATACCCCCCCAATCTTTCAATCATAGTGATGTCCCTGATCAGATAAGATATAAGTATTAGAGCCTATTTGACCTTAAGAAATGAGGGGCTTGTATATTATTACCATTGTATCTGATTAGAATTAGCGCAAGAAGTTAAAATGAGTCTTTTCCTCCTGCACAGCACAGTGCAGAGCTTTACCAAAATCAAATGCTTTGGATGTGATTTGAATCCTGAAATGTTGTTTGTTTTCTCGAGCCATGTAATGAGCAACATGTGCTTTTAGGCAACCTTTTGTTTCGCAAAACATATTCTTCAGTAACCTTAAACAGGTGCTGCATCTGGTTTGAAGGGCGCATTCAAAAGAGCCCATGACAACACCCTCGTCCTTGTCCTCATCTTCTCTCTCACCCTCCCACCTTATTAAGTTCC
>JBAMYA010036217.1:0-15604 GCA_037176975.1 Arrhamphus sclerolepis | reverse complement strand
GCTGCTAATGTGCTAATGCATTGATGACTTGAAAGTTACCATTATTGTTGGCACGTTTTATTGGCCATCTTTTGTCTGAGACAGCCAAAATCAGTATTTGAGATTGTGGTAGATGAGGCTCATCTCGTTTACAAATGGTATGACTATCCATGAAGTAATCTGAACATGATTACGTATGTCTGTCTAATGTTAGTTGTAGCCATCTAATGTTAGACAGAATGAATGGTTACGTATATAACAAGATATTGGTTGAGTGTTTGAGCACACCAGTTATTCTGAAATTCTGCTGAAAAAACAGTAACAATCGTTGGATTTAATTTCCATGATCTTGGCGTCTCTCTACAACACTCTCCTGTTGACGAGTTGTGTCACTTTGAATACCACTTTGTTTGTTGCTCTGATTGGCTGTAGTGATAACCAAATATATGCAGAGGCAAATTGAGAAGCAAGCAAAAGCAGAAAAAAATAAAAAAATTTGAGAAGCAAGCGTTGGCACCGTCTCCTGTATGAAGACACCCTGTGGCTCATTTTCAGACCCTACATCGGTCTAGATGTAGCTAGAATGCTTGCAGTGTTGTCAATAAAAATGCAGATGAATCTGAGCTAAGCTCACACACCGCTGAGACACATTTTGTACTTCTGAGGGAATTCAAATCAATTATAAAAGACAGGGAAATGGGCTCAATTGGATCTTGTGATTGTACTTGTTGACTGTATTTTATTTGTGTCTTGCATGCTTGTTGTAACCAGTCTGCTTTTATGCTGTCATCTTGGCCAGATCACACTTGGAAAAGAGATTTTAAATCTTAATGAGTTTTTTACCTGGTTAAATAAAGACCCTTGATTGAGACCATCCACCATACCGTACAAGGGAAATCTATCAGCAATAACCTATCTTCAGGGAAAACAACAAAACAATTAAGAGCTTTTTTGGATCCACAAATGTGCCTGGGACAGGTATGAGGAAAACTTTTAGCAAGAAAAGAAAGTTAAGAGCTGTATTCTGGGACAGCATAAATACTAGACATTTGGCAGGAAGTGTTGTATGATGTCACATCTTTGTTGCAATCAAACTGGAAAACATACAGTTCAGAGAAGAGAATTTTCACATGATACCACATTTTACAAAACATTTTTTAGATGATTTTCATGTGCACCTCCTCCAGTCCACAGCAACTCCAATATACTTCAAACAGCAGACCTACATACATTTGTGGAAGCCCAAATCTTACTTGACACTGAGGATGGACTGATCGCTCAGTAGGTGATTGAAATTGGCCGATTTTCAGCTTGACCTGCCTGACAGGTCATCAGGATTCGGAAATTAGCTTATTTTTCCACCCAAGCAAGCACATCATGTACACAGTGACTCAGACAGACAGTCATGCTGGTATGGCATGAGTTAGGTGTGGAAGTATTGACTGAAGCAGGAAGATCCAACTGTATAAATGAATTTAATATTTGCAAGTTGTTCAAAAATATGAATATTGAAAATAGTGTGTGTATCACACCCATCATACCTTCCTCATATCCTCAGTCTGGATGAGGGTGTGCTCACCTGAGAAGCTGTGCCCTAAAAGTAGAGTCATCTTTGCCATCTGAAAATACTGTCAGAAACATAACACACACGAAGAATGAAGCTCACTTCATAGTCAAGAGGTCCTTATTTGTTGGGTTATGTTGGAAAACAATGGCAAGAGTAATTCGTCCATCTACCACACATAGACATATATGGCCTCAATAAATGAACAGATCAATCAATATCCTTGTTTACCTTTCATTTTTTATAGCAATGCCTTTTGTAATTAGCATTGCAAACACAGGATGTAAAATAAATAAACATTAGTTTATATAAATAACCCGTGGCTCATTCACACTGTAAAGCTGCTTTCAGACTACATGACCTCAGTCTGTAGATTGTTCCGTTCCGAATGGTGACATCATCTGAAGCTTGTTCTCTCATGTGCTATAACTCCAACAACAGTTCCAGATATTTGGTTTGTTTAATGTCTACTGGTCATCATCAACAGCTCTGTGTGTGTGTTGGTGATCATCTCCATAGTATAGTGGTGGGAAATTTAAAAACGAAGAAGAACAAATCTACCAATCACATTTCTTGCGATCCGCTTCGCCACAACATGTAGTTACATGTGTAGAGGAGCACACGTGAGGATACGCAATAGCATACACCGAAGCATTCACACCTACATCGTAGCTTTGACGCAGAAGCATAAATCAGCCTTTAAATTGTAAAAGCATCTATGTGTCACATGAGGTCATGATGAATTAATGGAGCCACTAGATCTCAGCTATGTCCCGCCTCCGCTGCTGTTAATGGATGCGATGCTGATTTGACACTCATTTCAGAATTGAAATAGTAAAAAGAAAAAGCACGACTGTGACAGAAGATTTGAAAACAGAGATATTTTAGAAGTGATAACAAGAAAAGAAAAGTGTAACTGAGAAAGATGATTGAACTCTCAGTTACAGATTTTGATTTCTTGGTTACAGAATCTGGGTTTTGGTTCTATTTTCGGTTTTTATTCACAAGACAACATTAGGCTCTGAATTGATGTCATACAATATTACCTAAAATCAATATCGCAATTAATTGACAACCATAATTATCATAAATGAGACATTATTTAAGTTTTGTTTCTTTGCTCTCTTGCATCAATAAAGCTTTTGCAAATATGCTAAGCTATTACAACTGTGTTTTTTTTTAATGAAAGGTATCAAAAAACTGTCTTTCACAATATAGAAAGAAAAAGAAAAACCCTAAAAACTATTTATGAGCACTTATTGATTATTTCAAATACATGAAATTAGTGACATAGGCAAGATTATATTGACAACAGGTTCTGAATGTCATTCATTTTGCATTAATTGCATATAAGATTATTTAGTATTTACTTTAAATTTTGAAATGTGCTTTTTTTTAAAAAGAAAGAGGAAAAAATAATATTTTGTGTATTGATGCAAATATAATGTAACTTCTTCTCAGGTGTACAAATACTTCAATCTCGAGAGATAGCCTAATAACCTGACTAAGCTAAAATACTTTACGCTTAAATTTAAGTTCTATTTTCATATTGAACAGAGAACCAAAAATAAATAAATTCTTTAAGAGAAAAGCTTAACCTGCTTAGACTGAAGTATTCTGCTAAAGCATATACATAGTATGCAGTCCCAAATACTATGAAAACAAACACATTTTTCCTTCTAATGCACCAGACCAAAGCTTCTCATTTATCATTAAAAAAAGAAAATTAAAGTAAAATGTTTCTCTATTATTAGTGCATATCTGCATAATGACTGTGTTTGGTTTAATTTTCTAGTTTGTTGACCATTGTCTAACAAAGTAAAAACATGAAAGGGACAGCTTCTATTTTGAAACACCAGTGTGCTACCTGTGTTTCCATATAGTTTACGTTATGGTACACTAAATACTAGTACTGCATGAATTACAACATTATCACCCACCAGCAGACTGTAAAGTATTCCAGTGAGAGACTATCATTCTGTTTAAACAGAATGCTCATCCAAAATTCCCCTTGAAATTCATAAAACTGGAATGTAAACAATCATACAAGTCGGTTAATAGAGTGGCCTGGTTGCCTAGCAATGAAGCAACGTCTTTTATTTGTTAATTTACACTCAAAGAAGTCCAGCGGATTCAAGGGACAGCAGAGGAAGGAGCCATTTTGATCTGACATGAAAAGGCAAGTAGAGTCTGGAAATACAGAACCAAATATTCAATTAACAGGATTCCTGCTGTAAAAGCACAGGCAGCGTGCATCTGCCAAGAGTGTGTACTTTAATTGCAATAATGTACGTCACCTGTTCTAACATATTTGGTAGTTGACCTTTATTCGACCAGTCTGAACTGTGACTGAGAGCAAAACCTCCTCAGAAAAAAGCACAGAAACACATTCTAGTATTCCCAGAACTGAAAAGCAATGAAATACCATATATGGTATATATACATATATACATACGTACATATTCCATAAAAATGTTCTCCATCTTTTTAATTTTTGTGTATCAAAAATGTATTGATCTGTAACATCAATGTACTAAATCAAACCAAACCGTGACTTTTTTGGATTGTAACACCCCTAATTATATACATATATACATACACACACACACACACACATATATATATATATATACTCTCAGAACTTGGGTGTCTTGTTTTGAGGACAGACTAATAGTCTTAGACTCTTACTTTTAGTTGTGGATGCTGAGCACAGACCATGAAAAAGCGTTGGCTCGAGGCCAACACAGAAGCCCAGCTCACTGATAGTGAGAAGGAGAATTGAAAGCCGTGGTGCGCCACGCGTTGAGCCCATCGTACATTCAGTTCCTGAGCTATGCAGAGGTGGTCTGAAGGACATCAGTCTCAATGTGTACTCCCAGAGCACGGGGAAAAACAATGGGCCGAGCAAAGTGAGTCATCCGCTTCCGAGTCTGTCCAAACAGTGTGAATGTCTTACAAAATCAATACAGAGGTTGATGGAAGCGTGAAAGAAGCTATAGGTGATGCTGCAGGTATTTGGTTTGTGGTTGGTTCTGATAGTGTCAAATGGGAGAAATCTCCAAAGGTCACATTCAAACCTGGAGGCAAAGACAGAAAAAAAATCACAAATTTTCTTGTCTTTTGATGTCCTCATATATTTGTTGGAATTTTAGCTGACTCACATACAATTACTATTCTATAGTTCATATATACAGTTCAGCTCTGTAGAGCAGAGAGAAACCACAGTTGCAGCTCGTCTGTTTATGCATCTTGAAGTGCTGAAGCAGCAGGATGGCAGCATGCAAAGTGAACAGGATGACTGAGCAAAAGCTTCAAAATACCTTATCAGTGGGTCATTGACATCAAGTAACAACCTTTTTGGCCTGAGGGCACATTTTTCATATTGTGGCTTTGTTTCACCATTTGTTTTTTCAGCTTAAACCCTTTCCCTTTTCATTCCCATCATTCATCCATAAAAGAAGCAGGAAAAAAAACCTATGAGGCATTACCCTACAGATGTCCTGCTTTGTTTTTCTGCGTCTCTCACACATAAACATGCACATATTCAGCCAACACCACTTTTTTTTTCAAGCTGTTTGTTCAACTTTCAGCTTCTGCTTTTCAAAGTGGAGAGAAAACATTTCCCAGATATGCATCCTCTTTCACTTTCTGTCATGCTCTTGGACCAGACAAAGCTGTGAATCCTAGAATAGTTTAAATAAAAGCAAAGGAATAAAGTTATTCACATGATTCCACTCACACTGGGTTTGTGTGGGAGTATGGGCCACTTATTTTAAAGTGGGTATGGCCTCCAAAATGTGACACTACAATGAATTCCTGCCATCACAAGCTCAAGTGTGTTGCAGCATCTGTTCATAAGGACAGCTTCTGTCTATGCATCATGATGTCACTGGCCCAGCCAATGGGCAATGACATTGTTGAAAATTTTGAACCTCTGCAATCTCTTAAAGTTTTGTTTGTCATTAGGGGTGAGAAAAAATATTGATATGGTGACATATAGCGATACCTATTTTCACAATATACTACATTGATTTCTGACTCCAAATATCGATTATTACTCTTTAAAAATGGATGCTGTCACCGGCAACAGAAAGTGACGTGCATTCTTAGAATCACCGTAACTCTTCAACTGTTTGTGCTAGCGATGTAATTCAAACGGATTCTGAAAGCTGAGAGGCGCAGCTTTCACTGACACGCAGTACATTACGGTGGTGGTAGTGGTGTTTGCGCTGTTGAGTTGTTCGGCAGGGTGAGAAAGATGATCAGCGGGAGAGACAGCGGATGAGAAAGAAAATAGTGAGTATTGTGTTGTGTTTTAACAGTGTTTAGAAGTGTCTTCTTTGCTTTTAGCATTTTCATGGTTCTAAATAATCATTTCAATGTTTTGACTGTTGTTTTGCCGTGTTTTTTTTCCTTCCCATTTTCCACCTGCTTTTGCAAAGTTAATGTATTTGGAGTATGCCATGAGTTCATAAAGACAGAGAACTCAGTTTAAAATGAAAGAAATACAGAAAATAATTTAGAGAAATTTGAACTCAAACAGTGTTTAACTGACACAGTTCTCACGGCCCAGTTACCTCTTATTATATTACAAAGTGGCGTTCATTATCAAATGCATATTCCAAATAACTGTTTTATGAATAGCATTATTAGTACTGTACTTAGTGGAGGAAGAAAATGTCGAGGCATACCTTTGGACCTGTTCACCTATGTTGCTGAAGATTCGTAGTTTTTTGGTTTTTTTTTATCCTTTTGTTATCTCACACAGTTTAATGCATCTATAAGATATAAAAAATATAGTTTCTTAACAGATTTGTTAAGAGGGTGTTTCCGATATTGTATTGCAACACACGTATCATATCGTGATACTTTCGTATCGTGAGGTCTTCGCCAATACACACCCCTTGTCGTAGTTCAGTTTGAAGCTCTCTGTTTCATTCCTGACCAGCAACAGAAGTTGTACGTATTCACGAGGTACTCCTAATGTAGTCTAAAGGAGTCTAATGTAGATGGACCCGAAGACAAAACTGTCTGGACACAGGTGCACAAGATAGCTCACTCTGATGAGCAGGAACACCGTGTTCAGAAGCTATTGCCCTCATGCAGCCACCGCAGGTTCAGCCGTCGACCTGTGTCAATTCTCTGCATTGAGCTACTTAAATTGAATAAAGCCCCCAAAATAGTTGGAAAAGGGCATCTGACATCCACCCAATTACCATGTATCACTGTGATCCAAAATCTTTTAAATCCCTGATAATCCATCATCTCCTCAAGTGTATGTAAGAGCTGCATGACTCATATGCAAAGACTAAGGTTTGGGATAATTTGGGGTGGAGGGTGGGGATGAGATGAGATGTTTGTTTTTATTTTGTGGGGGGGGGGGGGGTTGTTCAACATAGATAGGTTCAAATTTCCTTTATAAAAATGCAGCCTGCCAATTAGAGATAATCATTCATCAACAAAATGAAACCTGAAGGATGACTGAGGTGGAACATGAGTGGTTGAACCAGTCACGTGCACTGTCCCTGAAAAGTAAATCAAATTTTGGGTGGAAACTGCTTCAGTTGGAGGCATGCTTGGGTGGCTCCTGGCTCACCTGGCTCCTTGGTGGGGTTCAAGCTGCAACCATCCCACTTCCTGGCTGAAGCTCAAACAGGAGATAGGTTTTGTTGCAGTTCCTTGACTGTTTCCAAAACAAAATAAATCCCCACTGACCCAAATGTTAAAAGCACCAATTTTGTTGTAGAATTAAACATTCTTATAGCCTGGTTAAAAAAAAAAAAAAATCCATGACAACTGTACAGGGATTGAATTTTTTTGTAGCACATCAAATAAATTTAGATTAAGCAATAAAGTTGGCCAAACAGATGCCCAGTTGTCTGTTGTTTGATGTGCTTGCGTGACACCTAGCCATTGGCTCTGCCATTGACTTTGACAGCTTTGTCCCACCTCTTTGCAATATGGCGCTGGGAATTTCTCATTGAAGCACAAGCAGTGCTGCTGATCAGTGGAAAGCAAAAATTTTAGGTCTGAAAATCTGACTGCAGTTGGCCAAATCATCCTGTAACACTATGAATAATCTAAGAGAAGTAGGGATGTAAATACAAATACAGAGGAACAAGTGTTTTTGTGCATTTGAGGCACAAGAAGAGGAATGTTTGTGTATTTTAAATACATGGATCCAGTGTGGCCATCAAACAATCATTTCCTTCCAGTCATTTCTGGAGCACTACTAAAAGAATTTTTGATGAGTCATGGCATGGGGAAATAAATGTTTAGTCAGAGTCTGCAAAGAATCAAATTCAGAGTTTAAGTATGTTTACTTGGTAAAACAAGAACAACAGCTGAAATTAGAAAAAGTTTGAATCGTGTTCAAAGACTGATCATTTTGTTGTTGATGCATAATAACTGTAATCTCCAGAGAATGCAGTGGGGCAAAGCTCAGCAGAGGCTTATGCAGATGTGTCTAATGTGAAACCAGTGATGTGAATGAAACCATTTGGAGACTTCCGGATCACAGAAACAGGATGTGTTGAGAACTTCAATCTAAAATGCTGTTTTAACAGCGGTCTGTTCAGTAACTGCTACTGTATCTGTAGTGAGATCTGCATCATCAAGGTGATCTGATGTGGCAAACAAACTTAGGACGCAAATTCCTGATCAATGTGGGAAACCTGAGTATTAGGAGCGTTGATAAAAATAAAAAAATGGAGATGTCCATCTGTTTTAAATTCTGACTCAGTGTTGTATGCGACACTCCACTTATCACGGGCTGCGGGGCATAGCTACTTTACGTTTTGGCCCCACCTCAGTCAATAACACATTTCCACAGTGCAAACTTCAATTTCAATGTATTCTCAGTCAACAGCTCCGTCAATAACGGATGTAGCTACTGAGCTGACACAAATTTTCAAACACCATTACATATCCAACAGTTCTGACACCACAGGAGTTGGAGCACTCAGAGGCACTGGCACATATCCCAACATAGATCCTGATCACAAGTCTTTTCAATCTGGTTTCAATCCTTGAAGTTGAGGAAGAGATTGTGAATGTGATAGGCTGGAAAATACAACCACACATAACCACAATCCCAAGAACGTTTGGGACACTGCGTAAAATGCGGTTTGGTTGGCAGCTTCGACACCCATACTGTTGTACAATGAAGCCATACTTTTGTAATGTTTGTGATATGAAGTTTAGCAGTGTCGAAACATGTGAGGCACACGGGCCAAATTCAGCGCATCATTTCATTTTATCTGGCCCATGAGAGCATGGAAAGATAAATGTAGAGTTACAAGGAGAATATTTGTGAGGAAATTTCAATGTTGCCCGCTCAATGCTCAATGTTTGATTTAGTACTGATGTTGAAAAGTGGATTTAGTGAGGTGGAGAGCAGCTGGTTTATGTCAAAAAGTAAGGATTTAGGAAACTTTCAAAAAAGATTTTACAAGATAAAAGTTGCAATTTTTTTTTTGTCCAACCCTTTTTTTAAAACAAATTGTGATTTTACTTCATGTCAAAATGTTGAAAAAGGTTGATGTTTTCCAACAAGAAAACTGTAATTTTAAGAAAAGTCACAATTTTGTGATATTTGTTATTGTATGATAATAAGGCTTGTTTGTTTTGACTTTCAAAATTTAATGACAAAATAACCTTTTTTTTTCTTTTTTTTTAACAAAAGAATTCATTCTTTTAAATTAAAAAAAAAAGGGATTTTAGTAAAAAGTCTCAATTTCATGATATAGGTTACAATTTTTGTGCAATTTTAGATTTTACGTGAAACAGAAAGATGCACAAAAATTGTAACATTTATCACAAAACCGAGACTTTTACGGGGAAAAAAACACTTTTAAACACTTCATGCCTGTCGTGAATGCAGTGCCGACTGAGGACCCAAAGACTGAAGGAGAGATTTTCAGGATTGTCCAGCAGATTCTTGGAATTGTTCTGATATTATGTACTGGAGATGATCAGATATTCAGCCTTTACAGTTTTATAGAGGACTTTTATTCTGAAATTGTTCCACAGTTTGCTGACAGCTCTTTGCAGGATGATGAATGTTTGCCCTTCTTTATTTCTCCATTTTATATCCAATCAAGTCACTCACCAGTCCATGATTTAATATGTTTTCTATGTTGCATTGTGAATAAAATATCAGTTCATGAGATTTACAAATCATTGCATTCTACTGTATTCAAGTATCCCTGTCTGGTATCAGAGTTGTATATCAGCTGCTAGGTGCCTGGTTCTGTATCACCTCAGCAGTGTTGACTCTGGGAAATGCAATCCTCTTTGCTCTCCTCCTCTGACTCTTTCTATCTGTTGGAATATGACATGGAGGGGTGGATCAGCATAGGAGGGAGGAGCAGAGCATCCTCCAACAAGGACAAACTTCTGTGCAGAAAAGAAATCATTTAACAACATTAGAATACCGTGTGTGTGTGTGTGTGTGTGTGTGTGTGTGTGTGTGTGTGTGTGTGTGTGCGTGCACGCGCGAACACCAGCATGTTCACTATTGCTCACTTGTGTCTGAAGTCTCCCAGGGATGTGCAGCATGGCCTTCACCTGTGTGTCAACCCAGTGCCCCTTGCACCTCTTTTTGATAAATTATCCTCTAATGGGATTGTTGTGTTGTTATCTGCTAATCTAATGCTACCTGGCCAGCCTCAAGATTTAGCAGTTCATCACGTCTGCCCTCCCTTTCCCAGTTCTTCTCCTCCCATTTCCCATTCGTCTTCCTCCAACCATCCAATACAGCTCTCTGTCTTGTGAAAAGCCTGCACTCCCAGCAGTGTTTGCCTTGACCCATTCACTCTAGCACCAGAACCTTCTCCGCTGACTCCATTGTAACCTTTCTTGTTTTCTTTTGCAATTATTACTGGTTCATAGAAAAACTCCACCATCAAATTTAAGCTGTTCTTATTGGTGCATTTCCACTAGAACAGGGTTCTGGGGTAGTTTTTCAGGGCCATATCATTGATGGTATGTCCCATTATCAGGTACCACAAAAATGTCTTTCAGGAACCTCTACGAACTGAAGAACATTCCTGTGGTGGGATAGGTACTCGCAGTGGCACCTTTCTCTTTCAACGCCAACATTATGAATTATACAAACGGCAAACAGAGATGCTAAAATCATCTCTAGCTACTCTCAATATTTTTTGTATCATTTTATTTTGTTTTTCTGATTTTTATTCCTTCATTTTCGCCGACATCATCTTCTTTTCCTTTTTGACGGTTGACAGAGCGAAAGTGGTGTGCGACCTTCACCATGAAGTTTGAAATGGTAGTTTACATTCAACCAGCCCTGTCACCATAAATGGAGACGAGACGGCTGAAAGGACTGAGGAGGAGGTCCTGTTAAAATTCCAGCCTCCTAGTTTTACCCCAGAACTCCCGCTAGTGGAAACGTGCCTTTTCTCTCTTTGTTTCATTCCATTTAGGGCCAGGTCCTTATATCCCGTCCATTCATGTCCTCCCTACCCCCTCCCCCCTTCCACCTCTCCATGATAGTAAAGAGTTCCACTGTACTATTGTGTAGGATGGTACAGTTGTTTTGAGGCTGCTCACGCTCGTACAAACACACATATTAAATGTCTGTGGGGGTCTGTGTAAGTCGCAGGTACTAGTGAGGTTGCAGTACAGCTAGCATTATACTCAGCATCATGAATGCGTTTTCCAGAAACCAAACAATAACCCACAAGCGTACAATGTAAACAAAAGACAAGCAAATGGGAAGTATGCACCTGTTTCCCACACATTCACACACATACATACGGAAGGCCTCGGGGAGTTTTCAGCAATCTCTGCGTGAGGCGTCTGTGAATACAGTGTGAATACTAATTATCTGAGGTGATGGGGATGAATGACATGCACTTGATGTGATGTTTATTCTTAGCAGTCATTTTCTGGACAAAAATCCTGTTCCCCTGTGTCTCCCGGAAACAGCAGTTGTGAAAGAAAAAAGAAATGTTCCGAATTCTTTGAAAAGTATATATCAACAGATATCTTCTTCCAGTGGAAAGACATAACTCATTTTTCTTTGTCTTTAATGTGGCCGAAATCCTTTTTCGATACAAGTCCCTCATGTTGAAGGCTTCTTTCATCTCGAATGTGGAACAACATGCAAAACCCAATTACATCCATAGTTTTACTTGCAAGAGGTGAGGTATTGTGCAAAAATATCCAAAAACAATTTCAATCTCCTGTCTTTCAGCAGTCGTATTTGCATGTTGTTTTAAATTCATGAAAGTCACTTTGGTGAAGGGGACTTCCTCCTGATTTGCTTTCTAATTAGCTGTGGATATTCACTGTGCATGTTGGGTAAACAATTAGAACAAAGCAAGTGACCAGAATAAAAATACTGAAATTAAACACGGAAAACAAGAAAACTTAAATGAATTTTGGCACAGATATGAGAATCATTGACCACCAGGCTCTTTTAACTCCTTACAGAAAGAAGACACAGAAAGGGAGAGTTCCAGTTCCCAGTTGGTGTCAAATACTTTATTACCATCTCTGATTCTCACTCAGTTAGAGCAAACTCTTTTTTTTTTCAGTAATTATTTGACTGACAGTCGACTGACACCGAGAGTACTGATTACTGGCTGTTTTATGAATCATGAAGCATAAAACTGACTTTCAGGATGTTCTGTAACATTAACACCTGAGTCATGGTTTCCCCAGCTGACCACCTGATTTGTCGCCTGACCACCAGAACCATGATAATGAGCACAAACCAGTGGCAGCTCTTCCATTTAAGCAAACAATCATCTGCGTCTGTCCCCATAGACTTTGAATGTGGTGATGTTTGAATCTGGGTTGCATGTGTCGCATCAGGTCCGATGCTTCCGTCAAAAGTTGAGTAATTTTCAACTTTCAATGCATCAGCACATGCATCAGTGAATTAGGCTGCAGCTAGGGAGTAAGTGCTAGCCAATGAAATCCAGCGTGGGGGCACATCTATACCTGCTAAAATTGTGTCTCTTTTTTTTTCCAACAACCCAAAACTTTTTATTGCACAATCACAAATGTCACAAAATTGTTTTGTTTTTTAAACTTGAATTTGCAACATTTTTGTTGGACAACATGAACTTCTTTTTGCAAAAATTTTGACATAAAATTTATAAAAGTCAAAAGGTTTTTGTTAAAAGTATGTTTTTTTTCTTGTAATTTTTTGCTAATGTCTGTTCTTGTCAGACTTTCCACTATTTCAGTTGTCAAAAAAGTCATAAAATCTTAAATTCCAAAAGATTTGCAACTTTAATATTTGATCATAAAACTGGGGCTTTTGATATCACCATTTTTCCTCTTATAAATGCATTTACTTTTTCTTTAAAAAAGTTTTTTTTGCTGCAAAATAAAATAAAATAAAACTGTACAATTGTCACTTTTACAATATCACATATTGTGAAATTTTGTCATAAAATCAAGACTTGTAGTGTAAAATTGGAAATTTTGCGAGGTCAAGATTTTTAATCGTACAACCACAAATATCAAAATATTTAGACTTTTTTTTTTACATGTGCTATAAGGGATCAATGAAAGTATGTATAAGTTAAAGAAAAAAAACAACAACTTATGGTTGTTTACTGAATGTTTCAATCAATAACGATAATAGATTAAGATTATGTCAGTGATAAGATTTGGTTAAAGGTTAAATTATTTTTCACTTATCTTGCCAATCCTCACCAAAATAAATGTTAGTTGCAGCATTCATTTCAACAATGTCAGTCTCAGAAATCAATGCATCATGAAATTTTCAGATCCTTATGGTTTTCAGCTTCAGTTTTCCTTTTGTAGTGGTACCACTGAACAGTAAATATATTATATGCATATTATATGTTGTCAACAAGTGTCAGCAGTTAACAACAGTTTCTCCTCTGTCTTGAATATTATACAATCAACTGAATTCCAGATATTTCCACTTTTCAGTTTCTACTAACAAAAAGTTAAAAAAAAGAAAGTGTTTTGAGTTCTGCTGTACCATCATGTAAAATGAATTTTAGGTTGCTCATGCAGCTCACAGTCAGGCTGCTGCTGCTCTGCAGGGCTGATGGAGAGGGGTTCAGGAAGAAAATCCAGCATGCTCACAAGGTTGTTCTGGTGACACTTTTTAACAGAATTCAGCCATGGTTTATCCAATAATGTCACTACATTTAACACTATTTAGTTTAAAAAAAATAAAATGTCGCTGTAAGTCTGCAGCAGGCTAGTACAGAAGAGAAATACAGATATACTGGCACAGTGTTACAGGGAAACATAAAGTCAGACTATAGAGCTATAAACCTTTTGTCTGACTTTATATCTTCGATGAAAAAAATAACAATATAAATTAAAAAGCCTAACCCTGCTATAAAAAAAAATCCTCTTATCAGGGGAGGCCACAGATTCTACGTGGAGCTGATGGAAAAATTAATCATCGATCGATGAAGGTTCTCAGCAGTTCTCTGTCAGGTCAGTATCTTCATTTTAAATCTTATTCTTTCAGTAGTGGAAGAAGAATTCTGTTGCTTTACTGAAATTAAAAAAAAGCAAAAATACTAAGCCGTCACTATCGAAAACGTTTCACAATGTCAATTGTCCCGTGACCCTAATAGTAGCACATTTATATCATTACATGATCTAAGTGTTGATGAAAAATGTCATTAAATATGATTTCACTGTCTTAATCAGCGGAGGACGAGCTCAACATGTCATGTTTTTTAACATTTCTGATTGTAGAATTACTAAGATGCTTAGCAAAGACAGTTTTGATTTAAGTTAAACAAAATCAAAGATTTTAGTTTGACTAAATCCTTAGTTTTTTCATTAGTTTGGTGGTTTATCTGAATGAAAAAAAAACTGTTTATACAAACTGTATTTTTTTTTTCCGAAAAGTCAGCAGAAATCACCAAATAAAAGTTTAATCTGAACTATTGATCCCAGACGGGCATGACTGCTTGACAGCTCGTTGTTGCTTCATAATTTATGTCAACCACACGTTGCCATTGAGCGAAATATAAGAAGCTGGTTTGGCATTAGCACTAACTTGGATGTATGAGGCTCTTAACTGTTCTAACTCACACATTCACACAACTGCTGTTGCAGCATTGGATTGATGTTGTCAACAGTGCCTCTGGACTGGCAAACTAAAGCAGTGGTAACTATTTCTAAGAAAAAGGATGGCATTAAGTGTAGTGCAGGCAGGGTGCAGCATGAACCTACTAATCCAGAGAGACGGTACAGACATAATGGAGTTGAGTATTTATTTACCGTAAATTTTGCAGCAGTGCAGTGTGCAGTGACCTGACTCCAGCCAACTCCAGTAATGTTTCAGACTTATAGGGGGTTTTGACGTTGAAATGATTTATACCGAAAGTAAGATTCACTGGTTGTTCATTTGTGGTTCAGATGGCTGTGGTATTATACAGACACGGATAAGATTTAATTTGGTTTTGTCCTTGGGACACACAGGTCCTAAAGAGTGCTCAAAAGATCGTACTTATTACATGTTGCAAGTCAGTGAAACATAACAGACTTTACACTTGCGACCAAGTAAAAAATTCCACATGCTTGTTTCAGCTCTAACATTGGCATTAAATTAAGCACATACAAAACTATGCAAGGACAGTCACTCATAGGAAAGGTTCAAAATTAAACCTAAATTAATCTTTGGAACTGAAAGATTACGATTATTATTAGTCTGACAAAGCAAAAAGTTGCTATACTATGTCTAGAAAGGGTGGCAGAGCCTTTAGCTATCAGGGTCCTCTATTGACATTGAGTCAACTTCCAGACTCTACATTCATGGCTAGGCTTAAGATCTTCCATTTTAATAAAGCTTTTAACTCTGTAGTCTCTTTGATCACCTCTTAGTTATGATGCTATTGGCCTAGGCTGTTGGTGGGCATCTTCAGCCTGTCTCTCTTGTCTCAGTCCGAGATTGTCCCAGATGATTTAAATAGCATTAACATAGTCTATCTCCTTCTGCAGGTGCTAACATGGTGATGTTGGGTCCTACCATGGTGATGTTGGGTCCTACCATGGTGATGTTGGGTCCTACCATGGTGATGTTGG